>JAODUG010080854.1:0-11297 GCA_027564795.1 Aphredoderus sayanus
CCACAGATAAGGGCAGCCTTGTTGGCATATACTGTACATTTACACGTGTGTGTGTATGTGTAAATAAATATTTATAAATATAAATTAAAAATGTATTATAGTACAAGTGAACTGCATCCCCATTCATCTTATATATGCATTTATATGCCTTACTGGTTATGTTAATTTATTTAGTATTTTTCCATTTCTGTTGAACCAATCGGCATGCCGGATTTCTTGGTTTGGCTGTTTGATTTCTAACTGAAAGGTTATGGGTTCTTTACCCAACTGAGAAACATAACCCCTTCCTTCTGCTTAATATAGCTGTATGCAATTAATATAGTGCATATGTGTTTGTCACATTCCCACTGTCTATAAAAACATCTTGAGGAAAGTGGACTGCACCTGCATTGCCGTGTTATGCGGTCGATCACAGTGACACCAATTATTTATGTCACATCCCCGCAGGAAACAGCGAATGGGAACTTTCTGAGAGAGGCACATCCATCAGCCTCATCCAATGGGGCAACATGCCTATGGCTGTGGCTGGATAGAAGAGCGGAATGAATAAAGTCTCAGTAGACAATCTCAACCATTCACCCTACCTTTTTGAGGAATAACTTGATTATTCTGCAAAGGAGCAAAGGAATATGAATTGGAAATCATTCATCATTCAGTGTCAGAGAAGAAGAAAGTTTCTGTTACTTTAATTTTATTCTGACTTTAACATTTTAGTTGAAATGCAAAGAAACAATACAAATTCCTTAAATATGGGTACAAAAACAATATCTTGTCTTTGGTTAATGTAATTTCAGAAACACAACGTTCAGCATACTGTACATGGCTTGTAATCATTGGAAACATACAGTATAGGAGTGTGTGTCATTTAGGGCAAAGATCCAAAGAATGAGGATCCTTATCTAAAGATGCAGGCATATTATGCTGGCATTAATTTATCTTTAAAGGCATGTCCTTCTTAGTTTGTTAAAGGCATTTTTATATAGGGATTATGCTGGCCTTATTGCTGAGAAACAAGTTATTTAGTCTCTAGTTAAGAAATACGTTTTAAAGCCATTTTAATGTGCATATTGTATTTTCTTTTAAATCTCCATAAATAGTGAATGTGATAACTAGAAAAGTAAATAATTGTGCATTAATTCTAATATAAACACTGTAGTTTCTAAATACATTCAAAGTTATATATAGTTGCATATAAATACAAACGATCATACTAGACTTATCCCAGAGATAAACAAATAGTAGCAGAATGCATACACAGACTGGTATTCAAGATCAATTAGCTGATTAGACCTTTTCAACTGCTGCATGGGCTGTCCATCCTTAGAGGAACAACTGACACCTTTTTGATTGGTTTATATGCTTTGTGGTATCAACTACAGTAATTGCAGTATACTGTAGGACTCCTTGACTTGAGGGGACAACTTGAGGGGAGATCTAATCAGCTGGTTATCTCAAATACCTGTCCGGCTTTTACATTACAGTTTATGTGCAATTGTTAAATTATTTAGTCAGACATTTAATAAATACAGGGTCTACTAATTAGTGTAACAGAAAATGAACCAGTATTTCCTAAGAATGACATATGTTAAGTTTCATGCATCATACAGTAGAATACCTTACTTATTTGATTTCACTCAGAATTTCTGTTAAGATAAGTTTAAAGGATCCCCCTTTCTCCGTGATTTTATGTCCACAACATACATAGCAGTAGCAGTGCTGTAATAAAGTGCATATATTTGTACAATAAAAACTGACTGACCATCAGGTCATGAAATTTGGTCAATAACTGTATCAGTGTTAAATTTTAACTTGGCTTTAGCGCTCTGACCACAATTGTGGGGTCCTTTGTATCAGACATATACTGTATATATAGATACACTTATATATATATATATATATATATATATATACAGTGCATATATAGATATTAGAGCTGGGCAAAACGTAAAAATATTAATCGCGATTAATCGCATGATTTTCTGCGATTAATCGTGATTAATTGCATCGGATTGTTACGCGCAAAAATCAATAATGAATTCAAAAGTAGTGTATTGCGCATTTTTATTGTAAAAGTGCAGTTGTACGAACAAAACTGAAATAGCAGGTAGATGTTTATATAGAACCTGCAAATCATATTTCATTAAACATGAGTTTCAGTACATGTTGGGAGGGGCCGCTCATATCTCAATATCAATATTAAAAGTTGAGGAGACCGGGTATGGTTTTAACACAGGCAGAGTTGTAACATCACCAATTCCACCGGATAAGATCGGATAAAATAGATAATTTCAGTATTTACATACTTGATCCCTGATACTGAGATTTTGAGGTAATAAAGTAACGTTTTTGAAAAAGAATCTTTTTTGTTTAGTATATATACCATTTCAGATAACATTGTGGATCTTACATTAAAGAGATTAAACTTAAACTGAAAAATGATTTTACCACCCGCAGTTTCGGCCTTGAATGGACCGGCCGTTAGGGATATCTCCCTAACCTTTTGACGGTCAGTCCGTCACTGTTCAGAGCCAGTGAGCAACGGACGGAATCTGAAGTGCGTTAATGTGCGATAAAATAATTGTCGGCGTTAATTAATTAATGCATTAACGCGATAATAACGCGTTAATGTGCCCAGCTCTAATATATATATATTTATATATATATATATATACTGTACAGTGTATATATGTACAGTATTTCTTTATATATTTATTTTACTTTTCTGTCTCATTAATAACCTCGTCGATGGATCCAGGTTGGGATTCCATCGATGATTTGGTCATCTGAGTGATCAGAGTCTTTTCGCATGGCAACTCACAATCCTCATCAAACTTTTCAGTTCTCTCATTCATGTTTTCATGGTCAGTGTCATCATCAACTGTTGGTGGATTCACATTTGGCCTTTCTGTCTCACTGTAAACATCTGATGCAATATTATCAGCACTCTCAGAGACAGAGTCAATGCTTTTTCCCTGGTTGACATCTGTCTCAAAGTCTTCAATGTCTGCATAGGCACCGTCTTCAGATTCATCTCTTAATTTGACTGCCGTGTCAAATGAGATCACTGATGTGCTCTCAGCTATGCTGTTGTTTTTAATGGTGTAACTGTTCTCTGTAGAAGCCAGCTCTTGCTTCCGTCCTTCCTCCGGTTCCTCCGTGTCATATTCTGCCTCATCTTCCCCATCAGCTGATTCTCCCTGGTTTCCAAAATGGCTGGTCTCATAGGCTGTCTCAGTTCCCTCGTCTTTATCAGATGCATCAGTAGAATCTTCAGATCTGTCTTGCCAGTCATTGTGCTGTGCCTTACTTGTATTCTTTGTGATTGTCACGTGTTCTTCTGCTTCATCTTGTTTGTGTTCATCCATTTCCTCATAATCGTTAATTTCTGAAATTTCATCTAAATCTTCATCTAATATATCTTCTTTTGTTTCATCATTAGACTGATTGAAAGTGTCTCCATCGGACTTATCCATTTTACTTTCATCTTCTGTTGCGTTTTCATCTCTCAGTTTCTCCTCCTCTAAATAATTTTCGGTCTCAGACCCACTACTTTCATTTTCTTCATGACCCTCTTCCTGTATATTTTTCTCTTCTGCTGCATCGCCAGCTGAGGTTTCTGCTTTGGCACTTTGATCTTTAGCAGGTTTTGTTTTTTTACATGTTATATCATCTTCAGACTCTTCCTGCACATCATCAGTAGACCCTTCCTTTGGTGTGATATTGTCGTCAGTCTCTTCACTTGCAGATGCACCTTCTGAAGAACTACCTTCAGAGCCTTCACCTGCAGTTTCTTTATCTGTGCTTTCAGGTTCCCTTGACTGCTTTCCTGCCATTGCACTCCCTGTAATATTCTCCTCTGCGGTCTCAGTCTCGTCAGACTCTTCTATATTAGCAAAATAAACTACACCTGTTGCTCCTGACTCCTCAGCACTTTCATCTTCGTCTGGCTCTTCTTCCTTTTTTTCTGCTTCCTCTGATATCTCTCCTGCTGCTGCAACCTCAATGTCCTCTGCAAAGTCTTTATAGTGCATCTCCTCATCATCAGACTCTTCATCTGCTGTGGTGGTGTGAGAATTGCGCTGCTCCTCTTCAATTTTATCATCACCTTCACCGACATCTGTGTTCTCTTCCTCTCCGGTTTGGGCTTCAGCGGTTGTGATTTCAGGATTGTCATCTTCTGTCACTTCTTCGTCACTTGCCTCCTCTTTACTGTTCTCCTCGCTAGTCTCATCTTCAGTTGTCATAATCTGTGGATTGTCTTCCTCCTGGTGATCTATACTTGCATCCACAACAACAGTGTCATCCACTTCCACCTCATCTGTGGCAGTTTCAGGGATGTCTCCTTCCATCATTTTTTCTTCACTTGAATCCTCATCAATATTATTCTCCTTTCCCATACTGCTATCACTATTGACCTCTTCTTCTGCAGCTGTGTCAATTTGAGGGATATTCTTGCCCATTATCACATCTTTAGTTTTGCTGTCTTGAACATCCTCCTCCTTAGCAGTTTTATCTTCAGTTGTGGCTATTTGAGGTCTGTCGTCTTCTGTTATTTCACCTTCATCATCCTCCCCGCGCGTTTCACATTCAGCTGTATCACTTTGAAGACTGTCCTCCTCCCCTGTCATCTTATATTTTCCTACGCCCTCCTCATTAATCTCTTCGGCATTTTCCTCCACTCTTGCTGTTTCATCTTCATCTGTGTCAGTTTGAGAAATGTCCTCTGCCATTTCATCTTTAGCTATAGCTTCATCTCTACTCTGTTCTGATTGCACTGTACCTGTGACCTCACAGCCTTCCTCGTCGTCATCATCATCTGCACCTGTAACTGCTTTGCCAGATTCATCATCAGATGTGGCTAATGCATCGCTTTCGCTTTCTGATTCATTTTGATTCATTTGTAGAGTTTTCTCCTCCACAGCCATTGCTTCTACAACAGCATAGCTCTCTTCTTCTGCTGTTGGATCTTTACCTTTGCTTAACTCAGAATACTTATCTACAGTTTCATCATGGTCTTCTACAATTTTAACTTCGGCTGAGACATCCATTCTTGCTGCATAATACTTTTTACCCATTTTAACTGTATAATTTCCCTCTTCTCCTTTTGTAATCTCATCTTCACTTTCCACTATTGGTGAGACAACATCTTGAGTTTGCTCATCTGAATAATTTTCATTTGTGTTTGTGCTCTCTATCTCATACACTGATTCACCTACAGCATTAAGCATATTAGTAGTACACCCTTCTGATAGTTGATTCTCAGTTGTATGTTTCACAATGGTTGTTTCTAACACATTGGTATCAGCTTCCTCTGCTTCTCTGTCGGCTGTGGTTGCAATGTCTTTACATTCTTCATCTTCTGCCTCAATGTTATCTTTTCTGATCTCTGTATGTACAACTCCTACTGCAAACTCTTCTGCTAATTTAACTTCCTTAATCACTGATTCTATTCCATCTTCAGCAGAAGTCTCAAGTTCTTCATTAATATCTATTTCTCTGGCATCTTTGTCATCTACCTTCATTTCTCTTACAGCTGCAAGAATAACATTATCCACAAGTATCTCTGCAACTTCAGTTCGAGACATATTTGATTTGTTTACCGTGCAACTGTTTGTTTTTGCACTGACCGCATCACTTTTCTTTGTTTGTAAGAGTCTCCTTAAATCGAAGTCCATCAAAACTGGGGCAGTATTCATGGCCTCGGCAGGTAGGGGAGGCCTTGGTGTTATTCTATTCGTTATACACGTTTCACATGGACAATTTTCATCATCATTTTCACTCCTCTGATCACTGTAAGATGTCTCTGTTGCTGTATAGTCATCTTCACTTTTCTCCACTGCATCAATAGATACAATTCTCATGACATTCAGTCTCCTTCTCCTTTCATCTGTTGAGCCACGTGACATTGGGTTTTTAGGGGGTCTAGGTTGTCCAGCTTTGCTCTGAATCTTCTTCAGTTCTTTGTTTATACTTTTTTGTATTCGTCTGTGGACCTCATACTTCAATTCATTGATCATTCCGTCAAGCTGCTCATTATCATCTAAGTTCCAGCGGACTTTGAATTCTGTCATTGCATTTGTGTAATGAATCATAAACTGCTTTTCTAGACTGGTTAGCAGATTAAGGACCCACAAAGGATCAGGTTCTTGTGATATATTTTTGCTTAACTGTGATCTCTGAGAAATAGGAGGATTCCCAGAACTTGTGTTGGTTTTAGATTCCTCTGGTAATTTGTGGCCATTGCTGTCATTTCCTGAGCTCTTGTTTATTGATGGTGTTTCTGGTAAATCTCTTGGACTATCATTACTTCGAATTGTTTCAAATGATGCTGGATCATTTTCCTTTTGTGCCTTGTTTATTTTGCACAGTTTTGCCTCTGATGATCCTTGATTCTCACTTTCCATGTTTTGTGTAGCCAGGAGTGAGGTTGGAGCTGCTTCCTCTTCATCCTCACTGACTTCTTGTACCTTCATGAGCATTTCAAATTCTTCATTAGCATGTGCCTCTGCATGAGTCACTTGGCCATTGACACTACTAGTCCCAGAACCAGGTGAGCCACTATTGCCACTATCCACACCAGAGGATGTTGTCTGATTTAATTCTGCATTGGAACGCTGATTGGATTTTTCATTCGGTTTGAATTTTTCTTCATTCTCATAAGGATCAGAAAGCCAAAGAGATTTCAGGGTATTCATTAGGTCTTGGAACTTTATGTTATTGCTAGCTGCATTTCTGGGATCAAAGTCTACTAGTTGTAATTTAACAAGACAATCCAATAGTCCTCTAGCTGAAGTACTTAGCTTACGTCCATACACAGGAGATATTTCAGGTAAGCTGTTACATCTGTCCAGTTTTGGACTTAACAGAACTTTCATCACCTGCACAGAGGTGTGAAATGTTTTTGAATCTCCAGCTTTTTGATTGCAGTTACAGCAGCCGTTGTCTTCATTTTGGACCTCTGTGTTTGTTTGACAAGTTTGGTCTGAGACAGTGTACATCTCAGTTGCATCTGTTTCATTGTGGTCCTGGTTATTTTCTGCTAAACCGTTATCATTGGTGTCAATAATTTTATCTTGTCCCTCGGTTGACTGACTATTTTTCTGTTCACTAAATTCATCCATATCATCATATATTGCACTGTTACTGGGTATTTTCTTTAGCCAATCATTCACAACCTCAGTGGAAGAGGCATTAGGGAGCTTGGAGGGGACCAGTTCAATCATACCACTGTTGTTCTGTTGTGATGAACTGCTGCTTTTCCTATGTCTGCACTTGATACTTGTGTCATTTTTGGTACTGTTGTCATTCCTGCTACAGTCTGTGATTACCTTACCAGTTATTTTGAGGACAGATGATTTTGATTCACCATTTTCAGATTTACTTTCATCGAAGTCTGAAGGTGATAGATGCTGTGACAAATCACTGTCATTTGAGTCATTATGGACAATCACATCATGTTCAATTTTACTTGGAGTTCTTTTTGGTGGTGTCAGATGAAGTATAGTTGAGTCTTTTGAACATTTCTTACCAGTCACATTTCTGTCATTGTTAAAAGGAGCATCAGAGGCATACATATTAGGGTTTATATTAGATAATGTATCTTTATATTCTACCAAATGTTCAGAATTTTCAATTGCAGGAACAACAGAAGATTTGGACTTTTTGGATTTAATAGAAGCATTTGATCTTACTGATAAAGAACTTTGTGTCCTTTCGTTATCCCCAGCTTTCACTAGAATTTCAGACTTTTTTGAACTTGCTGAAATATTTGACTTTGCTGATCTAACACTAGGTGCTCTGTTTTCTGTCTTTACTATTTTCACAGCAGGGACCTCAGATAATTTTGATTTTCTTGACATTGCAGAGCCATTTGATTTGACTGACATAGCACTGCGTGCTCTGTCTTCTGTTCCCTCTGTGATTTTGTTAGCACATATATCAAGGGCTTTGGATTCCTTAGAAGAAGATACGTATGACTTGTCTGACAAAACACTGGGTGCTCTCTCTGTAGATTCACTAATTTCAGTAATATTGTTCTTGGCTGCATCATACGTTTTTGATATGTTTGACTTCACAGAAGAATTAGATTTGTCTGAAAATAACCTTTCTGCTCTGTTTACAATTTGTTCTCCATAATTCTCTCCATGTGCATTTGATTTAACAGATTTAGATAGTTTGATTAACATGCTGCTTGGAAATTGCTCTCCATTCTCCTCATGCACAGTCTCTTCATTTGAAATGTCATAAATGTCTTTAACAAGGCCTTTGGATATTTCCAAAACATCCAAAGCTTTCAAATTCTTTGAAACTGCTGAAATATTAGATTTTCCTGATTTGGCTGACTGTGTTGACTTCATTGACATTTTGCTTGGAGATCGTTCCTGAGGTTCCACAGAATAATCTAGAATATCTGCGGCTTTTGATTTATTAGATCTTGCTGAAACTTCAGAAAAGTCACTTTGTGACCTTTCTGAATTGTCTTCTGGAATGGCTGCATCTTCCTCAGCAGGATTATTTGATTTAATAGATATTCCCGAAACATTCGATATGGTACTGGTTGCTCGCTCTTCAGTTTCTTCATCTCTAACTTCAGCAATTTCTTTAGCATTAATTTTAGAAATGTTTGACTTCTTTGATACTGCGGAAACATTTGATTTTGCAGACTGGGGTGACATGTTACTTAGAGCTTTGCCATTCTGTTCCTCATGATACAGTAAAACATCTGAGGCTTTTGATTTATAAGAGACTGCTGAAATACTTGATTTAGTTGATTTGACAGACAATTTACTAGGTGCTCCTTCTTCTGGTTCCCTATAATCCGCTAGAACATCTGAAGTAATTGACATATAAGATCTTGCTGAAACTCCCGATGTTGCTGATTTATCTGAAATTACACTTTGAGGTCTTTCTATATTTTCCTCTTCACCTGTTCCTTCATCATGGATCACTGATGAAGGAACAGGAACAGACACATTTTTTTTGGCAGAATCTTTGGATTTCTTTGATATTGAAAAACCTGACTTTGCCTTTTCAGATTTGGATGAGATGGTACTGGTTGCTCGCTCTTCAGTTTCATCATCATTGTCAATACTTTCTTCAGTTTGATTTTGAGGGACCTGAAATTTGCTTGATGTTGCTGAAACATTTGTTTGGGCTGACATGACACTTTGTGGTCTATCTTCATCAGACTCTTTTAATTTCTTTAAGATTGCTGAAGAATTTGACTTTGCAGATATCAGTGACATGGCACTGGATGCTCGCTCTTCAGCTTCTTCATCACCAAAGTCAACATTTTCCTCAGCATTATTTGCAGACACCTTTGTCTTTTTTAATACTTCTGCAATGTTTGATTTGACTGATTTGTCCAATTTTGCTGACCTGACTGACATGTTGCTTGGAGGTCTTTCTGCTGGTTCTCCAGGATCAGCTAGCAATTCTGAGGGTTTTGACTTATTATATCTCACTGGAACATTTGTTTTTTCTGAATTATCTGACATGACACTTTTAGGTCTTTTGACATTTGCCTTTTCACTTGTTACTTCATCTAGAATTTCATAAACTTCTTCAGAAGGATATTTTGATTTCGATATTGTTGAAGCATTTGACATAGTTCTGAATGTGCGCTCATCATCAATGTCTGTATTTCCTTCAGCAGGATTTAGTGGAACTTGTGATTTCCTTGAAATTGCAGACACATTTGAGTTTACTGATTTAGCTGACATTGCACTAGGTGATTTAACTTTGGTTTCTTCATCACCAGTGTCATTTTCGTCAACATTATTTTCAGAGGCATTTGAATTTTTTGATACTCCTGAAACATTTGATTTAATTGATTTAGCTGATTTTACTGATTTTACTGACATGTTGCTCAGTGCTCGATCCTCTGCTTCCCCTTGATCAGTTAAAACTTCTAAGGCTTTAGACTTTTTAGATTGTGCAGAAAGAGTTGATTGTTCTGACATTACACTTAGAGGTCTTACTACATTTTCATCCTCAACTGTTTCTTCATCACAAATTTCAGAACCTTCTTCAGCCGGATCTTTTGATAGATTTGATACTGCTGAAGCATTTGACTTTGCAGATTTGGCTGATTTTGTTGACTTGACTGACATATGGCTTGGGGCTCTTTCCTCTGGTTCCACAGAAAAGGTTCCTTCACAGTGAATTTCGGAAAATTCTTCAACAGGACCATTTGATATTTTTGAAATTTCTGAAATATTTGACTTTTCAGATTTTAATGAAATGGGACTGAGTGGTCGCACTTCAGTGTCTTCCTTAGCATTTTCTTCACAAAGGTCAATATTTTCTTCAGCCGGATTTTGAGAAACATTTGATACAACTGACACAATATATTTAGCTGATTTTGCTGACATATTTGATTGGTTGGATTTCGCACTAGGGGCCCTGTCTTCACTAACCTCTACAGAAGCTTGTCCTTTTGATGCTTGTGACTTGTCAGACATTGCACTAAATGCTCTCTCCTCTGTCTCTTCTTCTGCATTTACTTCACTTCTAAGAGTAGAGATGTTTGCCTTTGTGGACTGGACAGATGCATTTGATTTTACTGACTTTATGGTTACAATACTTGGTGCCCTTTCTTCAGCTTGTCTTGCAGCTTCAAATTCACCTGCAACACATTCTTCATTTGGAAGAGCAGTGGCTTTTGACTGATTTGATTTAGTAGACAGAGAACTTGGTGCCCTGTTGCCTCTGACGTCATTTGATTTAGTTGAGATTTGAGACTTAGCCGACATGCCACTCAATGGTCTTTTTTGGTGGTGTTCACAGATTTCTTGTGTTTCATTAGCTGTAAACTCAACATCTGCTTTAGGTGTTGTTGAGGTATTGGATTTACTTGACATGGCACTTTTAGATCTCTCCACTTTAACCACTTCATAACCTACATTCTTCATACCCTGCATTACACCAGACTTATTTGATGTTGCAGAGGCATTTGAACAAACAGATGTGGCACTTGATGATGGTTTACTTTCTATCTCACCTGTGTCTTGAAATTGTGATCTGCTAGAAATGTTTGATTTAGCAGATATTGGCCTACTGGAACATTCCTCATTTCTTGCTACCTTTACTTGATTGTTGTTTTGTACGTTGGAAATGCCACATTGACAAGTGGTTTTGATTCTTTTTGATGCTTTAGATGTGGATACAGATTTCTTTGACTTTCCAGAATGAACAGATGAACTAGAAGCCCTACATAAAGTACTGAGGGTAGACCCTGTTTGTTCTTCTTCTTTTGAAACTTGAGTAATGTTGACACTGGCCTGATCAGTTAGTGA
>JAODUG010080865.1:2206-12702 GCA_027564795.1 Aphredoderus sayanus
TTTATGGATGGATAACAAGCCTGCAATTCGTGTGCGTAAGGTTCGGGATGGTACATATGTTATTACTAGATCAGAGAGCTTCTCAGTCATTTCAGAATTAAGGTGTAGAAAATGCAAAGACATCCATTGTTTTATTTCCAAAAGGCATGACTCTAAAATTCTGAGGTTTTTTTGTTCTAGGGGCATATATACAGTAGCTGGGTATCATCAGCATAACAATGAAAACGACTTAAATATTTGTATATAATATCACCCAATGGTAACATTCTATTCTAAGTAATCTATTGTAAGTAATAAGTTGTTAACAACATTCACAAGTGCCGTCAGTAAAGTGGAGCGCTCTAAATCCTTATTGGAATAATTTGTTAATCGTCATAGTCAGTACTGTCAATATTTCACTGCACTACAACTTATTTATAAAATGTTAAGATGAAAGGGAGATTCGAGACCAGCCTGTTAATATTAAGAATTTCAGGATCAAGGCTAGGTTTTTTAAAATAATGGTTTAATCACTGTGATATTTAACCCTTTTGCAGGTGGAGTCGGTAACAGATGGGAATTTCTGTACTTTCCTGTCATAAGATACTTTTGGATTAGGTTCATGGGCAGTGCACATTTCCCCATTGGGCCATCCCAGTTCGTGTTTGTTGTTTACTTGTGGTATCTCTGTTTTGAAATAACAGCACGGAAGAGAAGAGCCACTTCGCAGTGACCCCATGCAACTCCTGTGTTACACATGGGATGGCAATGTCTGGGTGGATAGCTGACGTTTGGAAATGATTGATGTCTATGGGGGTTGGGTTTCCACCTCTGAGAGCAGTTCCTTAGTCTCTTCGTTTCTGCCAGTTCTGCCTGCGTCTCCCTGAGGGTGGATCTGGTCAGGAGGAGTTTGGCAACCTGCTCGGTCAGCTTTGCCTGGCTCACCTCCAGCTTCGCCTGGCATTCAGACAGCTGTGCGAGATATTCCAATGGCTAACTATGCAATCCCTTGATCTCAGTGCTTTTGTGTACTAGCAAAGTTTCGATATCTCTGCTCATCGTGGATGAGATAATAGTGCCCTATATAACAGAGATAAAGTTGTATGTAATCTTAAGATAGACACATTTATAAATTGTGCACACACAAAATCGCAGAAATCTAAACCTACCACTTTCTTAACCACCATGCATTTTTTGGGTTTCAATATTTGTTCTCCAGTCTTCGGAGATTGTTCACATTTGCACTGCAAACACATACACATACACGCACACACACTCACATGCATCATATATTAGTTAATGCATATGTCCATAGCAACAACAGAAACATTTTTAATAGCCCTTATAATTTTAGGAATGGGCCTTTCGGTGCTGCTGCTGGTCTGCTGCTGTAGAAACTCCTTGTCTTAGACATCCTTGCAAGTTGACAAAAAATTTGTTTGAATTGATTGATGTGCAACTCCACTTTTATTTATGATGATTTGGGGCGAGAGTGTAGAAGTGGGCGTTTTGCGTAAAGGTGTGAAATAGCCTCAACTATTAAATCAGTACATTTATAAAATAACTCTACTTTCAACATCACAATGATAGATGCAAAGTTAAGTGAGCCGGTACGGCGGTCTGGGAATTCTGTCCACAACATTTCCAGGATCATATTAGATATGGGAATTGAGATAACTGATGGCACTATTAGAAAGCACTTGAAGCTACACAGAAAGACGAAGCCACGTAAAATCACCAGGTAAGCCATTGTCTGAAAACCCATATCAACCGAATATTAGGCCTTACAGTGCAGTACTGTTTAGCGTATATTTTACACAGCATTCCTCTGTTTCAGTTAGTGATTGATGCACTTCTGCAAGAAAAAGATGAGCGATCAGTAAAGGATGTGAAGAATGAAGTTTTTCCATCATAATATCACAGTGTCTAGAAATACAGTCCGAAAACTTGCTAAAATGCTTGGGTGCAAATAGGGAAAGGCCCGTTAAGAAATCTGTTAGAGTAAGGAATTCAGTAGTCGAGTTGTCTTACTTGAATCTATTTAATTAAGCTTGTCCAAGAAGAAAGCAACATACAGCATGCTATGTATTATGCTTCTGAGGTCACAGACACCAACAGACTATATACTAAAGGAAAGGAGGGGTGTCTACTGAGAACCTTTTGGAGTGGTAATCATGAGGTGGTAATTTACAATGATAGTAAATAGTTGGTTTACTATGGTAATCAATCAGTATACAACTGAATACAAACAATGGAAGACACGTGACAGTGGGGGTTACAGTATTGAGACAACAAAAGGTAACAAAATGTAGGCAGTGGTCAACATCTGATCATCATTATTCTGTTCCCAAGCAAGGAAGGATCTTTAGGTCATGTATATACAATATGTTAAGGTTTCTTAAGGCTGTCTAATATTTGCTGGTAATCAATCAATCAATCAATCTTTATTTATATAGCACTTTTCATACAAATTCATGTAACACAAAGTGCTTCACACTAAGTAGTCATTAAAAACAATACAAAATCAAAAACAATATAAAAAGTAATACCACCACGATATGTTACACTCATCACCCCAACCCTCCAGTCACAATCATGCAACAGGGAACACAGTAAATCAAGCCCAAACATCCGGCGTCCCATTCCCACCATCCCCGAAAAAACAAAAACAAAAAATCCAAAGGAACCTGGACTCGCTCCCCAACCACTTTGATATCAGTCAGAGAATGGAAAACCAAAGACACTAATGGAATGAGCCCTCACACCAACATACCCCAGACCCCCAATGGATGTGGCACCAGGGGCGCATCACCAAACACAGACACAACGCAGGTGACTAAATGGACCAGCTCCCCCCAGCTAAACCCCCAGACACTGCAGGCCAGGGCACACCACCAGCCCACCAACCAGGCACCACCATGCCACCACCATAAGCGGAACCCTGGAGACGACACCACAGAAGCACCAATTAACCCAATCCACAACACACCCCACAGAACCTCTACAGAATACTCTATCCCTGACCAGTAAACAGGAAGTATGGAGAAATTCCATAGAAATTCTTTTTTTCGTGCTAATTGAATAATGCATGTTTTTCCCGCTGTAGCACTGACACAATGGTTTGGTTAAAAAACAAGGAGGGAACCTTCAATATGTCATGTTCAGCGACAATGGTTCGCCTTGCGTTGTTATCGGAAAAAAGGTAGGCAAAATAACAAGCCAAACAATTATCAGGTCAAGTTAATGGGGAGCCATTTCTTGCCAGGGCCCAGGCCCACCGCTAAATTGTTATAGTAGGTACAGTACTGTGTGTGTACCAATTGTACAGTACAATACACTGTGCCTTCTAGTAGTGTACTGTAATAAAACAATATTGGGGTAGTCAGATATTATGGATTGACAATTATTTGAAGAACATATCATCAACATCGTTTCATTCAAGGTTGTCAATGTAATTGTTTGTTTAGACCTAAAAATATTATTTTTTGTTTAACACTGTAATGCTTTTGAGTGGATAAGCAAAACCACAAGACATGGAAAGTGTGACAGTGGGTTTTAATAATAAGTACAATATACACAGAAACAAACCAAACAATAACTCGCATGGGGATGACAGAACAACAACTCAATACACACCAACTAACAAACAAACACAAAACAGGTGTAGAAAGGAGGAGAGGGAAGGGCCATGTCACTCAGCCGATGATTAGCCTGTCGACGTGGCAGCGAGAGGAAGGCCTGCTCACACCCTTAACATCCTTAAATCTGAGGATAATTTATTTTAGTCTCTTTCATAACAGAGACTAACTGACTCAAATTAATCAAGCTCAAAGCTTGAAGAATTGATTGAAGAATCAATTTGAAAAGCTAACATTTGCCGCAAATTAAGCTAAAAAAAATCAAGCTAAACAAATAGAAATTGTTCATCTTCTCCAGTAAGCCACAAAAAGACTGGAATCCCATTGGACTTGAAAACATTTATATAGTTTGCACGTAGCATACTGCCTACATGTACTCTACTTTTTTTCTGTACTTGAAGAAAAAAAAACATGATAGGTTTCCTATATTGTTTTAGACTAGAGGGTGCTGTAGTTGGTGCTTATCTGTGGGAAAATCATGTACTGTACTCAAAGGGCTGTACAGTATTGCCTCACATTCATCATTCATACACCAATGGTGGTGCAAGCCATGCAAGGAGCACCTAACCACTGGGAGCAATTGGGGTTAGACATCTTGCCCAAGGATATTTGCAGGTAGTCCAGCAACTCCAGGGCTTGAACCCACAACCTTCCGGCTGGGAATCAAACACCCAGACCACTAGGCCATGCTACACCTATGTTTTCTTGAACATAATTTAACATATTATATATACAGTAACTACTACTTGTAGTGGACCTACATATGAATTTTGGGTTTTATAAAATTTTGGAAAAATGTATGAACATTTGTAATAATTTTCATAACTCATTTAATAATAATTATGCATAAGTGGGGCACCACTAACAATTTAGCGTCCTTAGACACAAGGCATTGAGTTACCTTTAGATTATTAATAAACTAATAATATTTTAAAATTATGCTCGTTATCAAAGTCAATCACAAATCTGAATTTATGAATTCTTTACAATGATAGGGGCCCAAGTTTCTGTTACACATAAACAATAGCAACCACTGCTTATTATAAAATCTAAAAATATTATAAAAATATTATAAAAAGGAACGGGGCGGAGAAAAGCACTGAGGCCTATCAGGGTAAGGACGCAAAAGATGCAGGGAGATGCACACATCCACATTCACAAATAAATGTAGGTTGTTTGTGGTTATCACATGTAGAACTATTCTTTATAGTCAGTCATTAAGTTATTTATTTAAATTAATGGTTATTATTTTAGTGCTCGTGGCTGTGCAGTTTTGTCTATTTATTTTGCTTGACTGTTTGTCCTTTTCATTCCCCCTCTGCTGTTTTCATGTCAGCTGTTTAGGGCTGTTGTTCGGCTGGTTGTTTTGTGTGTGGTTGTTTGTTTTGTCTCCCTGTGCTACAGGTGCAGTGGCTGAACAGCCATTACAATACCATTCGGCTGCTAATGGGTGCGGAGCTGGAGAAGCAAGGCCAGCACAAGAAGGAGTGGATGCCTAAAAACACGAAATCTCGTTGGAACGCCGAACCCCCCCCTCCTCCACCTGACTAACAGTGGCGTCACCCTTATACGCCAGCAGCAATTAAGCTAAATTAGACCGGGTCTGGACGTGTGTGACTGCCACAACACGCAAAATATCTTTCATACAGTGTTGTGATGGTCTTTTGTTTATAATGTTTCTAAAAGTAGAGGCTTTAACACTTCCAAAACAATACTCCAGTATTTTGTCCAAACAATGTTTGTTTAGCAATCATTTCAAATTCGGTTTTAAAAATGAAACGTCCTAAAAATATCAAGGACAAGGGAAATTAATCGTAACCATACACGCGATCCGCAAGGTCTACTATGTCATGTTGGTTATCATAAGAAACTAGACACTCTACTCATGTCATTGATACCAAACATTTCATACAAGGAGCAAGGCATCTCACTTCCATCCCCTTGATAAACACGATGAAAAGGTTGTATTTTCCGATCAAGGTGTAAGATTTTGTGTTTGTGTCTCAATATTCCATGAATCCTAAAGTGATTGTTATTAAATGAAATGAAAATTGTTTCCTTACCCTTTCCTGGCCATTTTAAGCGTATACGAGAGGTTGTCCGAGTGATATACATGCCACTGGAGCTCGATAAACAGACCCAACGCAGGCGCACATAGTCTCATACAGGGTGGCTTGTCTGCCATATAACTCACATTACATTTCATTGTCATAGAACTACACAGTTGTAGTGTATTCTACATATCGCAAGCTTTCCAATGATGTATAATATACCCCGCAGCTTTGTGGATAATAGGACGTGTGCAAAACTGTGCTGACACGGCTGTTTGAACTGCGACACGAAAGAAAACCCATTTCATTTGGCCTCCAATCTGCATGACGAGGAATATTTTCAGAAGCTGGTTATTTTCAGAAGACTGATATCTTCTCTGTGCTGACTGAACTGAATTTGAGTCTGCAGGGAATGAGTTTCACCAACTCACAAGACAAAGAGTCCATTATTAAGAAGCTACGGTTCTGGGAAAGCTGTGTAAATGGCAACACATGCATGTGTTTCCCAATGCTTCACGCATTTCTGGAGACAAATGACTTCGTCATAAGGGAGAATATAGGTAGCTGCACAGTGTTAAGCCTCACTCTCCGACACCTCATAGGATGCTCTGGACGCATGCTGGAGCCCATTGGGTTTTAGCTTGTCTTGTAGGAGCGTCCGCTCTCTATGCGGGAGAGCTGGGGTTTGAGTCTCGGTCAGAATGGGCCCGGTTACATATGCCTACTGTTTTAGTGTTTTTTTGGGAAGGGTTTTTTTTGGGACAGTGTTGTGTAGTGCTACACTACAAAGACGGTGTCTGTCTGTGGAAGACATTCACTGCAATGGAGAGATTAATGTAGTGCAAATCACAATGGGCATACTATGTCTAAAATACAAAGTACTATTTTACATTTCAAGTACAGTACTTACAGAATAAAGGCAGAATTTCTGCTATATAGTAGAAATAATGGCCATTCCTACACATTACCTCATCTCTTTAGCCAATCTTCTCTCCTTGGGCCTAGCTGACAATAACACCATCTCTTTTGTCAGACCAGGTTTAAAGCCCTGTAAACAAAGTTTTTGTAATTTAGTTCATATGATCCAAATAAGGATGCTGTATGTTCAGCCATATTTAAATTTGATGTGACTTAGGTGACAACAAAAAACAAGACTAGCAATGACATACAGTAACAAGAAAGAAGTAGGAAAATGACAAAGTATCAATGTTAATTGTGGTATTGCTGGAAACATTTCCTGGGTTCTGGGTGTGTGCTACTGCTGCTCAGACCCTGTGCAGCTGTGAGTAGGGACCAGTTAGGGTCGGGCAGCCATCGTTCCCTGCTGGCTCCAATGCTGCAATATTATTGCACACACACAAGCACTGCCACACACAAGCATTGATAGTTCCACCAGTTTAGAGTCTTTGAGAACAACCTGTAAAATAAATGGATATCAATTGATGTGTGTTCACAGTGGCTGTGATATTACTGAAATAAATATTGTAGCCTAATAGATTTGAGTGCATTTACACTCTAGTGATGAGTTTTAACCTTGCACACTGTACTTACAATGTAAAAAGTTGGCAGCCTAATTGTGTCTGAGAATGTTGACTTGGCATATGTCTACTACACACTAAACGTATAGTACTCAATAATATACTAAAATTCACACACATAGGATATTTATTTAGAAATACTGAGCACAGTACAGTTGGTACACAATTCTGTTGGCCTGACAGCAAACGTAGGCTGTATGTTAGGATGAAACAGTAGCTGTGCTGTTGCTAACTATTCTCCAGCCTATACAGTACTGTTCCTGGCAAATACATACAAGATTTTCATTCCCAGAAAGCAGACTTACTTAAGATATTACATTGAACCTGCTCTCATTGCCCTACTGTACTTAAACTTAAGTTGTGTGGTCTTTCACTTTTCCTCATTGACCTGAAGCTACTTGCCCTCACAGACAACTCACCTCCCACATTCCTGTTAGAAACTGAGAAGAAGAAGCAACGATGACCTGAGAATACTAATTTGCGTGCATCTCAAGAAAAGTACTGTAGCGATACAGTACTAAACGTAATGCTGCTAACTTAACTTAATTCTATTATGTTAACTAGTGTTACCGTAGTGTTTACCGATGAGATGTAATGTTACTGTACAGTACGTTACGTTAACGTACCAGTACAGGTGAAGACCCCCAGATAGGCGAGGATGTCTCCGGTTAGGTACAGTGTACTGTTACAGTTTCCCCAAAGAATTGGCTGTCTCCTCCCCACCTACGTTACTGTTAACGTAGCTGTTCGCTTACTGTTAAGTACTGTTTGCTCAACTGTAACTTTACCGTGCTGGTACTTACTGTACTGTACTGTACTGTTACAATACAAAATGAAAGGCTAATGTATGTCACCTTACCTTCGTAGTCGTTGTATTGATGTTTAATGGAGGCAGATCTTGAACACAGCGAGTAAAGCGTAATTTTTAAAGATGACCTCAGAAGTGACAGTTCTCCAGAAATTATTTTGGCTTATCTAAACCCGGAAGTAACCGCGCATTTTGCCTGGACCGTCAACTGTAAAATAAAAGCACGGTTAGGGGTCAACTGTCAAATAAAAGCGGTTAACACATATACCGCTGCAAAACGACCATCCACAGCCAATAAAACAGGGCGGTACGCTGCCCTTAAAAAGCCAGCGGACCGCCGACGGCAAACCACCCAGCGGCATGCCGCCCTTAAAAAGGCAGTGGACCGCCAGCTGGTAAAGTAGTAGGACTAATCTACAATATCTGTTCTGATATTTTTAATTTTACTGCATTGACTTTATCAAAATAGAGCTGTTTGTTTTAAATCAAATATATATATATATTATTTTATTTTAATCAAGAATTGCCTGTGCATGAAGAATGAAAGAAACTAAAATAAATTAAATGAAAGAAAATCGTACACTCATAGTGCTTATATTACTTACAGTAATTTATGAAGATATGCAGCATTTTGATTAATTAACGTAGGCTACATGTTAAAATAAAATCCAGTCTTTGTAGGACTACTCTAATCTGCGCAGATATTTTTAAATGTATTTTGGGGGCTGTTGAGCAATTTATTCATGTCAATAGGACATGCCATAACTGCATGTTTAACGATTATTTAATTATTTGTTATTGTATTAAGCAATTTAATATGGATGCTTAGCTGATATTTTTTTTAATGTTTTTCTCTTTCATTGTTTCCAGTCCAATGTCATCATCCAGACGTGGGTCTAATATTAAATAAAAGAAAAACTAAAAGAAATGAAATGAACGAAAAACGTACATGTATTCTGCTGAGAAACTACGAATCTCACAATACCATAATGACAATATGCAGTGTGCTGATTCAGTTATTTTATCCTACATGTTAAAATATAGTAGTAGGACTACTGTAATCGATCTTCAAACTTCCCTTTCCTGAGCCACATCAACCGAGCTGGTTGAATGGGGGATCCCGAGGCGTTCGCATGCCAGTGTAGAGATATCGTCTCTCCACCTTGTCCTGGGTCTTCCCCGAGGCCTCCTCCCAGTTGGACGTGCCTGAAACATCTCCCTAGGGAGGCGCCCAGGGGGCATCCTTAACAGATGCCCAAACCACCTCAACTGGCTCCTTTCAACGTGAAGGAGCAGCAGCTCTACTCTGAGTTCTGAGCTTTTCACCCTGGTCTGAAGAAGAACACTAAGCCACAAATCTGAATTATGTGCTACCTTTTGAACACTTTTTTCGTCCGCTTGTACCCGCGAGCTTGTTCTGTCGGTCATGATTAAACCTTCATGACCGTAGGTGAGGGTTGGAACGAAAATTGCCCGGTAGATCAAGAGCTTTGCTTCCGGCTCAGCTCTCGTTTCGGTAAAGAGATGGTGCGGTAAAAAGATTGCAATACCGCTCCCGCTGCTCCAATTCTCCGGCCAATCTCCTGCTCCAATGTACCCTCACTCGCGAACAAGACCCCGAGGTACTTGAACTCCTTCACTGGGGGTATGGACTCATTCCCTACCCGGAGTAGGCACTCCATCGATTTTCTGCTGAGAATGGCCATGGCCTGGAAAGTCATATGCCCAACTACTTTAAATGTCATTGAGGGACAAAATCTGTAATGCAATAAAATGCAGTAAAATTAAATGTATTCATGTCTATTTTTAGATTGTTCTGGGTGATTGTCCTAATCTTGGTGAAATTGCTGGGGCTTCTCACATCCGACAACTCAAATATTGATGTAATCAGTTTCACAAATTATTTTAAGTTCAATTAGCCTGCATGGGTCTACAGTGCTCGGGCTTGGGAAAGGGAAGTTTTGGGTTCCCTGCTGGAGTGGCTGCCCCCACGACGTGACCTTGGATAAGCGTTTATGGATGGATGGATGGTAGGTCTACAGTGTGTGTATGTGTATATATTATTTGTTTTAATTATATATTACTAACATTAATAAGAAAAAATAGAATACAAATATATGTACTACTGAAACAACATAAAATGCTAATGTTTTTAAGTCCTAGTACTCAGTGACAAACATCCATATCTGCTCCTTGTAATACTTTAATTAATTCAATTTGGATTAAAGCTGGTCCTAAATGATAATGCTTCACATAACAGCTAACTACAAATAAGTAATAATATTTGTCACCAATCGTAAAAGAGTGTATAATTGTATACAACATATAAACAATCATATCACCAATGCCAAATTTTTAAACACATTTTTACAGTATTAAAGAGATGTTTTTTGTTAAAACATTTCTTTTAACCCTCGTAATGTACTCGTTATATAGTATTTAGCCACACGGCGGCGCCATCTGATTGTGTATGATTTGTGTG
>JAODUG010080876.1:0-31115 GCA_027564795.1 Aphredoderus sayanus
GGGAGGAGGCCTCGGGGAAGACCCAGGACAAGGTGGAGAGATTATATCTCCACACTGGCCTGGGAACGCCTCGGGATTTCCCAGTCAGAGCTGGCCAATGTGGCAAGGGAAAGGGAAGTTTGGGGTTTCCTGCTGGAGCTGCTGCCCCCGTGACCCCACCTCGGATAAGCGGTTGAAGGTGGATGGATGGACTATAGTACGTTCACAACATAATTGCGATGAGTAAAGAGACAGTGTCACTCTACAATTTGTGTCCGTACAGAAACATCTACTGCTGAGTGGCTTGCACTCGTCTTGACCCCCTGCACCGGGTTCACACTGTTCTCTACTCCTCCCCTCACTCGCTCCTCATGCTTGGAACACAACTGCATGGAAGTGCACATTCCTGCAGGCTGAATGACACAGATGGTTAGAGTTTAGAATACACAGATTGGAGTACAGCTTCAAAGCCATAACAGGCTTCAACCACAGCCACACAGATTGAAAGGTGTCCCTTTAACTATGGAATACACCAACTAACATATCCTAGCTGGGAACAGCATCCTCCCAGAACAACTGCCCTGAACAAAATCACTACAATCTCTTCAACCCTCATGTCCTCCGGGTCAAAATGACCCAAATCACTACCTTTTTCTGGCAGATGGAAGGTGCTAAACCTAATTCTACAGCTTACACAGACATATGATGTGCACTGCTGGCATAACAAGGTGTGTGTTTGAAACACAAGGACAACAGGAGGGTTAAAAGGCACACAAAAATAAGTAATAAAGAAATATATACACACAGCAATGACAATTAAAAAAACACATAAAATCATACACAATTAGATGGCACCCTCTGGTGGCATAATTCCATACAAGTAAGGACATCGCGAGGGTTAAAATGGTTTTGGATTAAGATCCTACACACCTACAGCCTTTCTTCAGCAGACTAATTCAGCCTGGCTTGGATGGAAGCCTCGTCAAGTTCAGCCGGACATTGAAGGTCAGGGGTTTAACAGCTCCGAAACAAGCGGCTTGTCTTTGAAATGGGATCTGCTCCTAGGGTCATGAGGGGTCAACCTCTCCTCCACAAGCCACCTCATCTTTACGACCGCTCCCGCCCACCCAAAACACCCCCAAGGGAATCTGATCTTAACTATCTTTTCTCTCTTCTCCCCTGAGCTGTCAGTTTGTTTAAATAAGGCATCTTGTCAGTTAATCTCAAAACAGTGCTTTTGAGAAGGAATAATAGAGTCAGTGGCCCAAAGCAAGGGGATAGTAATTGGACTAAGAGAAATCTAACCCACAATAAAGGCCTAAACAGTAAATGTCCCTTGGCAGAATGTTGTATTCGGCGTTGAGCTGTGTGGACATATAAAGAAATCCACGCATGGACCTTGCAGACTGAACTCACAGTAAAATACAAAGTGGTCACATTAATCACTTTCTTTGAGCAAGCTAACATCTGGTCAAGCTTGTGTTGACGGACACACTGAACAAACACCTTCCTCATTACAACTTATTCATAAATCTAATTGTAAGTAAGCAGTGCCTTGCAAGATATAGCTGCATGAGATGACAGAAAAACATACATGCTCACAATTTGTGATATGTTTTCACAAATGCACATTTGTTTCTTTTAACTGTCCGTTAATACCTTAATGTATGCTTTGAGTACGTGTCCTGACCTCATGGAGCCCTGGAGAGTTGTTGAAAGACTGTTTTGAACATTTCATCAAATACATATGGCTAGAGCACTTTATCATCCCTGACAATCGCATTATAAAACATGCTGTGGTTGTGCTCTGACAACATCAGCATATTTGTATGCAGAGACATGATGTTGAACTGTTCCGCCTTCACACATAGACAAACGCAAACACGCACAATGTATTTCCCCCTTCTGTCCGCGCGGTCTGGGAACAAAGACACGGGGGTTTGTTCCAGAGCAGAGCCGCAGGCAGGAAGAGGGCTTCTGGGTAACCGGTCGCTTCCCAATGCACGGTCCCCTGACCAGGAAATTGAATATTAAATCCACGGTTCGCATCCAGCCAGTGCTCCGTAACGCTGGCATGGAACACAGGAAAGAGTGTCCAATCACGTTCCCGGAGGTTTGATCTCCCGTCATCAACCAGCTGGACTGGGAGGAGAAGGGGGGTTTGGGGGAGGTGTCTGGGAAGCTGAGGACTGACCTTGTTGTGAACAACAAGTGCGAGGTGGGAAACTGATAAAGAGGCCTTGGTGTTTATGTTTGTCTCTCGAGTTCCTTCCTTCATCTTCCTCTGACTTCCTGCGTCTTTTCTTGTGAACTTTGAGGTTTCATGATGACGCGGGCCAGGTCAGGCTGGAAAACACTTTTCCCTTTCTCGGTGGAACTATTCCCAAGCTCAGTGTCTGCAGCCTCTGTCCAAATGTGTAAAAGTCACCTAGATATTTACAGAATACCTTTCGCTCTCTATTATAAGCTACAAAGAAGTGTTGAAATTAAGAAACCTAAAACCTTTGACTGGGAATAACCTCTGCCCCAAGGCCGACATCAACATTTCTAAATGGTAATGCAAGGTATCATTTGTCTGTACAAGGGCTGGAAAAGCAGCAGCACTACATACAGACGGGCCAAAACAAGGCCAGGGCATTCCTAGCGCTTTGATAACCTTCACTTTACCCCTCTCGCTTGTTTTCGCAGCATCGCAACAGTCCGACCTGTCAGCAGGGTTCCCGTGGTTACAGTACGAGCTTCCTTTTCACGCTTAATTACCTCCAAATAAACCCAAACAAGCAATTATCTTCCAATTAGAGCCATATGGCTCCATGTGTGGGACTGCCGTTGTCCGAGCACCACGGTGGACTGATGTTTGTTTTCATTCTCCGCTTTGACCGACAGGATGTTATAACGTGGACATCAATCGCCGCGCTCAGCGCAGTGTAATTGGCGATGTGTAGCAATGGTATGTCACTCTGTGTGTCACACAATACCGTGAAGGGGTCAGAGTTCAGATGGCATGTAGGGCTTGGGGACACTTTGAGACAGAAACACTAACTATTGTGACATTCAACAGTCCTGATGACTGAATGGACCATCTGACCAAGCCTGGTTCACCACAGGGCGTCTTTTCCGATGTTTTATTTCTGTAATGGAAAAACCTTTGTCATTCTAGAGAAAAGATCCCACATTCCCATGCCCCAAATCAAAAACAACCACACATTGTCCTCCCAAGCTCGCTGTTTATATTGGAAACCAACCAACAGCCACAGAAGTCAAGTGGGGGAATAGTAGTGAATGGCATGAGTCTGGGTGCAATGTAGAGGAAGGAGGAGAGATGTTTCTCAGCCAATCAGCACACAGGTGTGGGAGAGTCATGCCTTCTCAGCGTTTTAAACCGAAACAACGATTTAGGAGGGTAATTTCAGACAAAAAAAGAAGAAATGAAATAGGACTGTAACTATAAAGAGTAGAGTTGTGTTACGTTACTTATTACCTGCTGCACACTTTAATAGAACAAACAAGAAAGGTCAGGTCCCCTGTTAAAAAAAAAAAAAAGAGTAAAAACTCAAGGCAAGCTGATTAAAAGGCTGGAGAAGGGGGTTATACAGGCTAATGAGCCGCCCCACATCTAAACCAGGCGTGAGCCGGCACCGTGACAGACGTTTGTGAATGTCGCCGCTGAGCGTCGGCTAGCAGTCTGGGCCTCATTAGCACTCAAAGGCGCGTTTCTTCTCCAAGTGGAACCTGAGGCCTCAGGTTGGGCCAGTTCACGGGTGCAGGCAAATTAGTAGCAAGCAGGACTTGAACAGCGTTGACCGCGCATGTAATTGCTTCCTGCGAGCGCACAGCTGTGGCGTGAGCTGTTTTTCTTCAATAAACCAATCAGACCGGATTTAATGGTGATGCAGGCCAGAAGTGGGGGGAAATAAGACCCTCTGTCACTGAACAATTACCCAACAAACGGGGCCTGACACATTTGTGAAGTCAGCGCCACAAAATCTGGTATTAAACAAACTTTAAATATTAAAAAGACAACTTTCTCTGCCTATAAACTATTAAAATACAAAACATGCATACATCAAAAGCTATACTTTTGACACCAATTCCACACATTTGTCATTTCTTTTTCCTCTTTAGTTGTGGTGATGCGTGGTTTGGCCTGTCAACACATGTGTCAAGACATGTTATTGCTAATCAGTGGGAATGAGGTGGGGTTTAACTTTGCCTTTGTGCTCCAACAGGATGTTAAAGGGATTTGCATTTAACATTACCGTTCCCAATACTCATACAACTCCTATACTCATAACATCTTGCCCACATATATTGTGGCGCTAATTAAAAAAGAAATACTATTATTTGAATTTTAAATACATTTTGAAACATTAGATACACATCTGGTAAGAATTTTGTTTGTTTGGGTCAATAAAAGTGGATTTTAAATCAGTTGCAATAATATACTACTCAGCATAAAATCTATATCTCTTGTGTATAATGTATTACTTACATTCAATTTCACAAGAGGCCTCAAAATTGCTTCAAAAGGCCTCTGCTTGCCATGGGGCCACTAAATAACTTCTAGTATGGAATAGACACAGACATAAGACAGAAGGTAGTGGCTACGTACTTGCTGTCGTGATTTGTGTGAGTTTGTGTGTGGAGGGGTTGCGATGATGTCTGAGGACCGCAGAGGTGCCACAAATCACAGGCTGCCTCCAGGGAACGGCTGCCAAGAATATGGTTCTGCCTCAGGTGACTGGGTCAGAGGAGGAACCCGGAGGAAGCTCTGTGTCCGGTTGAAGGTCGTGGTTACTCTGTGCTCTAGCACGACATTCTGAGCTGATGTGAAACGTCTCAAAGGTTTAAAAGCAGAGCAAATGATTGTAAGCTAATACACGTTTTGTAAAGTTTACCAAACATCTCCTCGCAGTCCGCTACCTTACCGTTTTGTGTGTGTGCTGAAACAATAATCTGGCACTTCTACACAGCTTTGGCTCCGTAAAAAGGAACACAAACAAAGTGGTGAAAACCGCTCGCAACAACAATACCCTAGGCTTTGCAATGCGTTTTCATGTGTGGGGCGGGGCTTCTAAGGGAACAACCTATGGCATTGAAGGTAGAGGTGTTTTTATTTTTATTTGAGTTTGAAGTTAGCAAGCATTCTCAAGAATAACTTCACCTTTAACAGAGATGCTTTTGTTATTATTGAATAATCTCTGTTCAACTTTATATACAAAAGAACCCTCTACAGGTTTATTTAATACTAGGGCCAAAAGAAAAAACATGATGAAAATGATTAAGACTAATTTTAAGCTCTAAAGACATGTCAGGGAGGGATATCGTTGGAGCACGGGGAGGAAAGAGATTGATTGGAGTGGAGTGACGAAAGCCAGAAGGCATGATGAGTGTTTGTGGTCAGAACCGGCCGCATCTGGTCGGGCTGAAGTTGGTGCAAAGTGTCGGGAGGTTGCAAAAGTCAGCCAAGAGGAAGACGGATGTATCGGGCCGGGAATAGGACAACAGACCAATGCCATGTGTCTGCTAAAATCCAATGTTGCATACAAAAAGGAAATTTTAATTTTCTTAACAGATTGCACAGGTATAATGGAAATAAAAGTTAGTTAATGGCAAAAAAGTAGTTGCTTGTTTTTGTGTTTAGTAACTTAGGTCAGTGAACTTTGACCTTAATCAGTATGTCAATTCAGGTTTTTCCATATTTGGGTGGGCCCTTCTGAGGGGGCATTTCAAGACTGAAATAAAATTGTTGGAGTGCTATTACGTTTAATAAAATGTATATTTGTTGTACTAAAGAAGGAATTGTACAACAAATCCTCAACATTTTCTGAACACACCCAAACTCACAGTCAAACTGGAAGGCTATTCCCATTAAACTAGATACCATCTGATATAGGAAGGCGAGGACATCTGATAGCTTCTGTCGAGTCAGTTCCAGCCCTAAATCTCCATCTTAAAGCACATGGATCAACAGCGGGTGACAAGCAAAACGTCAGGTTGCTAAAGAATTGCTTGTTGAGCCAGAGGTTGAGAGCCGCTGTAAAGCGAACACATCTAAGAGTTAAGTGGCAAGGACAGAAACAACAGAACGGCTGTTGACTTAGTGCAACCAAAAACAGTTGGGATCCAAAGCCACCCTGCTGAGGCAAGGGGCCCCGGGCCAAGAACCGGTCCCCTTTGCGCACGCCCCGCCATGGGTCAATGGGACTCTCAGAGGCTGGGGGAATAACGCCTCACTTCCTCTTTAAGGGCCTGGGGACCGCTGGGAGACAGGAAGAGGGAGGGCGTGATTGATTTGCGGTCCCAGAAGGCCCAGTTATCCGCAGCTCTGTGGCTGTGGAGTCACAGGAGGGCAGACGGCCCCTCTGGAGTCTGCTCCCTTCCCAGAAGCCCTCTAATGGGGTGGGGTACAACACGGTTGTCACGGGGGGTTGCCGAGCGTTACACTGACAGGTAGAGGGGCCTGAATCAGGGCCAAGGCATGTAGAAATATGCACTGGTTCTACAGGAGGACTAAGATGGACGTTTGTACAAAACAAACACTCAAAAGTAGAGTAAACAAACCAATTACCATTTGCCACATCAGTGATTTCCCAACTCATAACAATCACTCTTAGCAGTTTTACTAGATGTCTTCAAGAGTATCCCAGAACGACAGGAAATATAAATAAATGCGGTTAAGTAATTGAGCGTTGCTTTTGGTCAGACTCACCGCTGTAAATCTTGTGTCCCTCCATGACAGTGGGGAGGAAACTGCTGGCGGCCATTTTCCAGCCTGTCTCCACTTTCTGTAGGAGATAGAAGGTGAGTGATAACAGAAATTCATTCTGCAGGTTCTGTTTTCATTCAACAGAAATTATTGCTATCAATATATGAAAGTTACCAAACACTGGCAAGTCTGGCATTTGACTTAATGAATGTACTTCTTTACATAATGTTTATTTTTACCTGTCACTGTATGGCTACTGTTATGTGCTGCTCTGCCTAGACTAGTCTTTGGCATCACTTGTAGCCTCATTTAGAAAATACTACTCTTATTGTACTGTTATTGTTAAGAGACGGGTTGAGGGCACACTTTGACCACTGTGCATTGGGGCGTGTTGTGCGTCTTGAACAAAACTGACAGTACATAACGCACTGTATATCAAAAGTTTACAGCACCCACCGGGAGTTAGATCAATCAGCACCTATGAGAGTAATGAAATTATGTTTTACAGTAAATATCATTTCTAGGATATATTTTCACTACACAAATGTCTATATTGAATTTTCTATTCAATCTGCCAAGTGAATTTACAATCTAATCCCCCCAAAAAAGGTACAAGCAGGTTTGAATGTCATGGGTTAGAAGATAGATATTCAGAATTGTGTTTCCACCACATCCACATTTTGTACATACACATGAAGGAACACTTCGAAAGCTATCCGTCAAATTGACAGAGCTAGTTTTACATCTTGTGTCAATATATCGCCTTGTTTCCTTGTTGCTCTTTAAGCAGCCCCAGAAGAGCCCACACACTGTAAAAGTACGCTGATGGAATCTGAAGTGTTCCAAAATGTGGTTTAACGCCGGGTGACGGTGCTTGCCGGACAAAGAGGGCCTCTCACTAGACACGTCCACATTTCCACCTGGCTAAAAACAACAATACCGAAGCTTAACGGACATGTCACATGTCAGCCAGGGCCAGACATCTACGAGGCAAAAAATCCTGTGCTCATTTTACAAAGGAAACAAAGTACTTCTCAGGCAAGTCACACACTGTAGGACAAAGGAAAAGGTCACTAAAATATTAGCAATATTACGTCTATAAATTGGGGTATTTGTACTAAACACATCAGCACAGCATTCTAACTATTTAGTATGGAGGGCCTTTTCCTGAAATATTAAGAGATGGATTCATTGGAAATGAATGGTAATATATAACAATTACGTTTAGTTTGTGCTTTTAAAATAACAGGGAGGAGATTACACACTTCCATACACTATCCAGTCAGTTATCATTGCGATTTACAGCAACACCTCTTTTGAATCCAGCAGAACAGGGAGAAGTTCACAAATATTTCCAAGTACAACAACTGATATGCTCTATATCCAACGCCTGCCTCGTGCGGTTGCTGTCACAGCCATGAAAACACAGATAAAGTATTGTTGCTGCCTCACAGGCAGAGCAGACAACAAATGCAGAGGATGGACAGGACATTATCTCTTACCTTGAAAACAATAATTGGAAGGCTTCCCTTGCAAAACCACCTTGGACTATGCCTGACCTGAAAAGACCTTGTTGCTTTTTGCATACCTTCGGAAAATAGGTTATTGTTTGTACTCTAGGGGTGGAGGGAGTGGGGCTGTAGGCCTGAAATGTGTGGTGGACGGTAGGAATTTCATCTGTCCCATAAAATAGCTTGGAAAAATGATGGCTTTGTGTGGAATGTAGAGGGCCATGCCGTTCCACTGGGAGTGTGGATGGAAGAGCAGAGATGAAGCCTTGGCTCAAAGTATGCTCGGTTTAATCCCAAACCTTTCCTGGAGTACAGCAAGTGTGTTGTGGTGGTGAAAGCTTGCGGCCAACCCTGTTTCCTAGGGGATTTACATGACTTTTTCTTTTTTTTTTCTTCATACATTTTGACTTATCTAAAACTGTGAGGTTTTAGATAAATGAACCACAGCATAGACTGTGGGAGGTGTGATAGGTGCCTTGCTCATGGGAACATTACAGTGGCAGCTAAGCTTATGGAGGCTTTTTACAATTCCAAGACTCTAAATCTGCTTACAGTCATAAACTAAACGTACCTCCTCCTTGTTCTCTTTCCTCTTCTTGCCTTTGGTTTTTCCTGGTTTATCTGTCTTCTCCTTGCCAACCAGCTGGTCTTTCTTTGAGAGCTCTTTCTTTGCTAGCTCTTTCTTCTTCTTTTCTTCTTCCTTTGCAGCGCGCTCTCTTGCTACCTACCGTAGGATTGTGTGCAAGTAAGGCACAGGGTAAGGCATTACGAATGGATTTCAACTGATCTGTAATATCCCACATGCGGCAATTCAAAAGGAACAATGTGGAATGTAGTGAACACTGAAAAAGTTTGAGGCAGATCAAAACCCCTTAAATATCAGTAGTCACCATAAAGAACAAGTCCAGCCACTATTTGAATGGTAAGATGTTATTGCTACCTGCTCGGGTGTCTTCTGGGAAAATATACAAGCCGATCCGCCATCCTCAGCATCTGGAAAATCTGGGAATTTCCCGGTGGCATCCCTGGTGTGAAAAGTAATAGTGTTTAACTTTAACAGAGATTTCAATCCAAAAAGTCAATCAAAAATGTAAACTAGTCATCATAAATGAAGACTTGATTTTATGTTATATTTTCTACATTTGTATTGTATTGGTTGTTTATTCATATATTATTTAGTTATTTCTAAAACAATAGATTTCAGCTTGATTATTATTGCTTCTTATCAGCTACTTCACAGCAAGGCACATGATACAGTAGCCTTGAGACAATACCACAGATGCACTTAGAAAGCCCTTATTATAAGTTAAGAAAGATAAGCTCACATCGATCCGCTAATTAGTGTCTGCACACATGCTGTTATCTGGCTACTGAGCAACAATAGCTCACAGTTTCTCCTGCTCTCATTTTAAACCCAAACCTGTAAAACCTAGCCTACCCCCCACCTCTGTCCGGAACAATCCATGGGATCTCGTCAAGCCCCGTGGACACTCCACCGAGCGATTAGACCCCTGTGTGACCTCATGGTATATTGGGGTCTGTGGGGGGCCAGGCTCAGAGCATAACATCTATCTGGCTCATAGATTCAGAAACACATCTAGCTAGTGAGACAGTCAATGGGGAAGGTGGCTGGTGAATGTCAGGAGACACCATTGTGGTCTGCAGACAAAGCCTCAGCCCCCTACTCTATTCTCCTCAATGGGCAGCACCACTGCTGGCCGGCCATAAATTAGTCAAGAATGCTGCTGTGTAGCCACTGTTCTTGAGCCCGGACCACGACTTCAGTGACCTGCTGCGGTGAAAAGGTTTGTCTCTGAAGAAAATGGATTGGACAATACACTATTTTATCATTTATCGGGATAAAAATACTCAAGATAATTTTATTGTGGGGAATTAACGGGATGATCATGTGTTGTACAGTCCAATTGTATTGATTTCCTAGTTCATTCAGTTATTAGCCCACATCTTTTCAGTAAATCGTCAAGATGGCTGAAGGCTCTGCTTGCCCATTGTATCCCCCACATAAAAAATATAAATTGGACGTATTGTAATACCAGTTTCAAAGTTAAGCAACAAAACAAAGAAAAAAAGATACAGTATGTGTCCTATAATGCAATCAAATATTTGTATTTTTACTCAAATAAAGTGATTCTGGTATTTTTTAGTTCCATGAAGAAATGTGGAATTCTTTTGGCCAGGATAATCTTAAAGTGAACGTTTCATATCATGCCACGCGAACTGAAGACCCTATCAACCTGACAAACACACCAACGTGTTTCTGTTGTAATCATCCTGAAATACACTTGACCTAAAGTGACTGTAATGCACCTTGACTGTCTCCATTTTGCAGAAATGGGTGCACTTAACAACTGTAAAAGGTCTTTTTTGATTCAAAGGCAAGTTGTGCAACGCAGGTCAAGGCAAGGTGAAGCCGTCCCAGTAATGCTGTGATTGCAGGAATGTCACAGAGTAGTGCTTCTCTTCTGGGAGGACAGGAGGATGTGGGAGAACCCGAGGCCGGGCCAACCACTTCGCTTCCCCCTGGCGAGGCTGGCAGCGAGCTAGACCAGACGCACTGCCCAGGGCCCGGGCGGCCTCACCTGCACTCGATGAACCACTGTCGGATCAGACCCTGGAGGGTCTCCCGCGTGTCCGTCTCCTCGGCGGCCCTGAGCGACTCCTTGACGCTGCGCAGGGCGCTCTGGTACTCCTCCTCGTGCTGCTCCTGGACCAGCCGCCGCCTGGCCTCCACCTGCCGAGCTGAAAGCTGGGCCGCACTGGGCCCGGCGTCCGGAGAGACCTGGGGGCCCGGGGGCAGCAGGCAACATGGTCAAGGACAAGTCAAGAATTCAAGAGTAGACCCAGGTGTGATTCGAGAAAAACTGAGGATTAAAGCGCTAACCTGTATACTTAATACAGGCTGTTGTGGGTCCATCAAAATGATGAACGGATATGAAATCGTTATATCTTTCCAACCACAAACCACTCATGAATGAAACTCTTACCACTTCAAAGAAAGGGGTATAAAATTGAAATTTTTTTGTTATTTCATAACTACATTATTTTAACCGTACAGTATTTAACGTGTTGTGTAATTGTAACATGTTGCCATCATGAAATATAAACCAACACCCTGTATTGCATAACACCAACAGAATTTGTTTTTGCCTCCAATCACCATAAAACCCCTAATTTAAGTGCAAATACTTCTAAACTCAAACCAGACCAGCTAAAGTATGCAGTCGTACTGAGGCATCACCGTGCCTCAGTAAACGCCAAAGAGAGGCGTCTGCTTTCACGGCTGCATACTGTGCGTCAACACACCGATGATAACACCTGCCTTGTGCTACGACTCATTTATGAAACACAGCGAATGACCAGCTGCACCTGGAAGGGTCTTTCTTAACGTCGCACACACACACACACACACACACACACACGGACTCACTCACAAACACAGATACTGCAGATGCATAGATGAGTGACAGGAAATTAATAAAGTTATCTTACCATTCCTAGAAATATCATTTCCTCCAGGCGCTCTCTTTGAGTTTTCTTCCTCTGACTGTAGCCCCGCCACACCTATAACACACAATGCCACTTAGAACACACATCTGTGTGTGTGTCTGTGTGTTAGCATGCACTTGCGGCACTGTGCATATCCGAGTTGTTTGTCTCTAGCTATGTCTATGTGTGATAGACAGATAATGCACCTGATTGTGCATCTACTGTATCATCTTGGCTGTGTTTGTTTGAGGGCGCTTGGCAGCCTCGGAAATACTCCCAAACTTCCTGTTTACAAGACAGGGTTCCAGTGTGTCTGTATATGCAGCCAGCAAGACTGCCAGTGAAGCGGTCTGTGGCGAACAGGCTGGTGAATAAGCTTATTCATGATTTTAATAGGCGACGTCAGCTCCTCGCTCGTGTCGACAAAACAAACTTGTTTTTGAGACGCTTGCAGGGGTGTACTCTGCCATATTCCCCTGTGCCTGGACATGAAAGTACACCCTTGCCATCGGCAAAGATCTAATGCCGCAGAATGTTCTAGAGGGCCGCGCTATCTGAGGTGGGTCCATAACCGCAGAATGTGTTCCCCGGCGCGGCGCTCGTCTAAACGGCGGCGTATCAGATGACCAGATTAGCGGGGTCCTGGAAGGCGACACCTGAAATCCTGACTCACTTTCTCTAAGTGCTAACAAAAGGTTTCATGGAGTCGCCGGGCGGGCGCAGGTGGGTTTTTGGTGCACGTCTCTGGGTCGGATGACACAGCTAAGCGTGGCTGTACGAAGTGGTGAAAGGCTTTGTTGTTGGCAGTGCCCCCACGCCACTGGTTCAAGCTCAGGTCAGCTACACTTAGATAAAGTGTATGGCGTCAAAAGGGTAACAACCTAAGCAGGACATTTGTCAAAGTAATTACGAATGTGTGACACTGGATTTTATATTGTCATCGTTAATCAATTATTTCTTTCCGTTACTTATTAATTCAGTACATTTCAGATTAACTGAGCTCAGACAGAGTCCAAAGTATCATCCTTTTCCATAAAGCAAGGGTTCCTCTGCACATCTGAAATATATATTAGGGCACATGCCAAATAATGGAAATACATTAAATTATTTTAATTTAAAAAAAGGTAAAGTAAGAGATTGTAAGATGATAACTTTTTTTTGTCAAAGTCACCAAATATCACCCTGGGATCTGCTAGCTTACTGTTTTGTGTATGCTGAAAAGATAATCCCGTACTTTTACACAGCCCTGGCTCTGTAAATAGGAACACAAACAAAGTGGTGCTGACCACACAAAACAACAAAATCCTAGCCTTTGCAATGTGTATCCAATGTGTGGGGCAGAGCTTCTGAGCGAGCACCCTATTCATTAAAGGTTGAGGAGTTTTGGTTTTGATAGAGTTCAAATATCAACAAGCTCTCTCCAGAATTACTTACTATACCTTTAATAATTCAAAACATTAAAGAAAGCATTGGCTTTAAGGAAAACGACTAGAATGCACATAGCTGTCTGAGCTTGGCCCATCCATTACCTTTTGAATGCGCACAGCAGCCTGGTCTGGGATCAGGCCGTCAGGGACCTGGATGCTGGTCACACTGCCAAACTTCATCCTGCGGATGACCTTCATGAACATAGCCCGTTGGCGCCCCCGCCGTGCACGCTCACACACCTGCAGGATGTGCACGGCCTCATCCAAGCTCATGTGGGACGGCCCTTTCTGGAGGACAACATATGACTGATGATGCAGTAGAATAACACCTAACAAACAGCTTTAAACGGCCTGCTGCTATTGTGCTGTGGCAATGGAGGGAAGTCAGACTACTACAACTAGCTTGGACAGTCTCCTGGCTCTGGAGGACTTTGTGGTCTGTCTCATCACCACAACAGACTTTGACATCTGTACTATTGTATGTTTAGTAATTCCCATAGTATTTCTGCTGGGAAACATTATTATATTTTACATATGTTTTCACCTAGTGGTACTTTAGGGGGGTTTCTTGCCTGTGGGGATGATAAGGTAGAGGGGGTTGTTTGTTTCCATGTTACGGGCCTGTGCAGCTCTGTAATGTGATTATGGGCTATAGAAATAAACCTGACTAGGGTGGCCCCAGTACTGTATCACAAACATACAGGAAAGCTATCAATGTGTTTTGAAATACTGTTAGTTTGGAAAATAAATATTTTTTCTTTCTGAGACAGTAACAACAAACTAAAGAAATGGGATCATTTTTTAGACTACTGTACAATTCACTGAATAAAACATTTGTAAACATGCTTCAACTACAGTATATTACCTCATGTAACTACGGTATCACACTAATAATGATTACACATTACTTAAAGGATAATTATGTGTAGTGGAGTATCTCTTACCGGCTCCTTTTGGCCACTTTTGATAAGAATCTGACCAAGCATCTTCTCTCTGTCTCTCAGGACGTGGATCTTCTCTCTGAGAAAATACCGTGGGATGGGAATTTCAAGGTCCTCCTGCAGCCACAAACATGTGCAACAGTTTACCTCTTTTCAGGGTTTCGAAAATAAAAATGAGTGAGGATAATGGTTACTTTCTCCTCAGTATGTGGTTATAAGACTTGGTAAAAAACATTACAATGTAGATATCAGTTTCGTTTGTTTGGCAAGAACTAAATCAAAGCATTTTTATTTAGTTGCAAGAAACCTTCTTGCAACAAGTAGCTAATTCTTCTTAACAATGACATGTCCTTTTGAGAATGGATCCTGCTATACTTCTAAGGAGAGCTACTTACGATATTTACATAACGTTATAACCCATGTACATGACACCCTGTTCACAAAATGCAGAGGGCTATGCTGTTACCTGCTGTATTACTGACTATTCACTGTGTGGCCTGAAAATATAAGCAAGTGGCTTCACAACACGTGAATATTGGGGTAAGCTGAGTTTCAAGCTAATTTCCATTTGCATGATACATTAAATATGAAGGATGATAATATTAGACAAGGATTTGGAGTGTACCTTTAAAGATGGGCCAATAATTAGATTTATACACTTCTATCCAATCAGATTTCTCAAAAGTGTAGGTCTTTTTTTTGTAAACAACAATAAAGAAAATAAGGAAATCAGCAGGTCATCATGGCTAGCTTAGCTATAACTTTTACAACATTAATATTTCATATCAATAATTGTGCAGGAATGGCAGCTTTAAGCCTAAATACAAATAAAGCACTTAATATAAAGTGCTTATCTAAGGACAAAAGAGAGGTAAAGTTTGTTTATTAATCTAGGGATAGAAGATAAAGGATCACCATGGAAAGGACTAACTTGTGTTAGTGGAAGTGATATGACAGGTAGGAGGGAGGTCAGTGGCTGGGGTATTGTACCAATGTTGGGTTCTAGGTCTCTTACAGGCGTCAGCTTGAGGTCTTGCAGGATGTCGTCAAAGTAGTGGAACTCCGAGTGCTCCAGCTCCACCATCTCGTTCTTCACCTCCAGCAGCCGGCCCATAACCCCGTCCAGCACTTGGCGGACTACGCGCCTCTTCTGGGGGTGGGCCACCTGGTCGTGGATGAGCTCCAGGCTGCGGAAGATCTGCAGGTACTTGAGGTAGAAGGTGGCCAGGCTTTGGAAGATGTGCGGGTGGTCCCTCTGTGGCCGCAGCTCAAATGTAGGGAGCTCGTCCAGCAGGACGTCTTCCAGGGCCTTCTGAGCTGAGACCCACATGCTGGTGAAGTAGCTGGACAGGCAGACGGCTGTCAGACTTATTGATCTACCACCTCGAACAACAAGTCACTTAGATTTGGCAAAGCACCCCTGGGGTCACTCACCACTGGGAGGCCAGTCACTTAGATTGCAGTGCTTGAAAATACTGTATATAATTAGACCAATACATAACATGTATTTTGGTGGTCATATTTAATAAACACGATGAATGAAACTAATTCAATAAATTTAAAATGTTCCACTTATTTGAAAATTCTGATGCTTTATTCATACATTTTCGTGGGTAACAGACTAAACTCCCAAATCACATACCATGAACAGCACAGTGAGTTGTTTCTTTATTCCCTGAATAATGGCATGGCTACTACTGAACATAATATGTTAAGGGTTAGATTAATTAATACAGCCTGTCGGGACAGACTCCGGTGAGGGATTTGACCTGTCTCCACCTTGCACATAATCGTCACCATTAGAAACTGGCAGGTGGTCTGTCAAGCAGGCCCTTCAAAAGACTAGCATACCTGTAAAGGGCGGGAAACCCTTGTCATCTTTACAGGTAACAATTAGCATGTAGGCGTAGAGAGCTTTGGTTTTCCCAAGAGCAAAGGAACTGGCTGTGCTTACATGCTATTGAGTCTACTGTACAATATACAGTAGACTGTCCTCCAATGACTAAGTATATAATGACAATGTGAAACCACAAAACAAAGGGTGAAAGGCCTTCAAAAGCTCCAAGGCTCATAAAAGACTCCCCAATCCACATGTAGGTTTACTATACTGTATGGTTCAAGGGAAAAACAAATCATTATGCTCTCCTGAAGCAAAGTTCCAGTTTTCAACAGCTACACATAGGCCTAGTATATTGAGTTTGTGTAAACCTGTGTAAAGAAATGTGGCAGTCGAAGCTATTGTCCTTTTTCATATTGTGATGAGTTCCTAACTGCTATCCTGGAAGGTATTTCTATAGCCTCTTCAGCTAGCTTGTTCTGTGGCCGGCTAAATCAAAGGATCAGTGGGCGGGGAAAGGGGTGGGGAAGAGGGCTATAGAGGGCAGTTCAGGGGGACGAAATTTACAACAAAATGAGAGGGAGTGGGGGGATTTAACCAGATACCTAGCTGGTGCCCAGCAACAAAGCCTAAAGTCAAAGAATCCTGTGAGGCAACCACAGAAACCTAAAGAAATGCAAGGTCAACAAATCGCAAGGCCTACATGCATCACACAGAAATCTAAACTTATTTTGCTCTGAGAGGAAAAAGTCGACAGGTGTCACTGTTTACAGGGAAACATAGAAAGTTATGTGAATAAAGGCGGATTTAAACCAAAACCTTATAACATTATATCACACCAGTACAAGAAACAGTAGATACCAGCAGAATATATTGTGTATGTAGCAATACCCAAGGGTTTCTACAAACATACAGTAGAGTTAGGCCTACTGTATTATTCACACAGAGAGGAACAATACAGTTAAATATAGGCTGGGTGACTGTGTGCACTGCAGGTCTTGGAGAAACAGGCTTTTTCAATGGGTCTTGCATGCCAACCTGTTGTCATAGGAACAACAACAGAGTGCTGACAGAACCTGCTGCCTTGCTAGTTTTGAAAATTAAATAAATAAATAGTGTCTAGCATTTAAAAAGTCATTGTAAATGAATCACTGAATGCAACATGGGAAATGTAACCATTTAATTAAAAACATAATTTTACAAATATATTAGTTACGTTAATTTAATAAAGTAGGCTATAAAACGGAGCAGTTTACCTGTGTGACATCTCTGATTCTACAGTAAAGTAAGTAACGTTACTGTACTGTTACTGTACTGTTCCAGCTGTGTCCAGTTGAATGATTAAACCAACTGTGAGGATGTTGCAGTCTACAAACCGTCACAGTTTACATCTGGTTAAAGGAAATAGTAATATAGTAAAAAAAATACAAATTCAATTCAGATACAAAGTTCGTAGTTCATATTTTGATCTGCAGAAAAACACCGTTATAACATCTCTCAGGGGCTAATTGCGGAATAGTAAACCACGCAACTATGGAAACGCATCGACACGTACTCAGCAAACGTTTCTTACTCACACGTTCCATTCAAAACGGCTGAAAGGAAAAGTTTATTCCGCTTTCGATTGAAGTGTTGCTTTCCTCAGTGTGTACATCAGTCTAGCAACGCAGCGCAACGCAGCACAGCGCCTGCGCAAATGCGACGACAGCTAGGATTTCTCTTATCTGGCTGATTGCAGAGAAGCTGCGTCTGTGTTGTCTTATAAATATAACATGTTTGACAAGTTAAAGGAGTTCGCACATCGGTTATATTTTCACTTTTAATACTGTTTCAGTCTGTTAAGGGCACTGTGGACCCCAAGCACTTAGAAACACAAGCAGATACACATAAGGACTTTGGCACAAGCAACAGACAATGTATGCGCAGTGCGCACCACGCATCACTGAGTACCTAAGGGAGCCCTTTTTCCCTGGTGGTCTTTGTACACAAAGGAGTCCTATTATAAGTGCTATATAATCCGTCATGCTCGCCTACTATTCCTTAGTCAGAATAAATGAGTGGTGAAAGGCAATTACACAGGTTCTTACTGAAATAATAAACTAACCATATTGTATGGAGTGTCACTATTGGCATGGTTAGCCATGGGCCTGTTAAATAAAACAAACTATATTTTACAAACGCGTGCAAGAATAGATAAAGAGAAAGAAAAATTATATATATATATATAAGTTCATGCGTGGTCTGATCCCCCCATAAACGTGGCTAAATATGTCCATGAAATTATATCTCAACCGGAAGTCTGATCTAGCACCACAACTCTAATCAGCCCAACATTACGCGCAAAGTCAATTTTGCGCACAACCATCGGTGCGGGTTGGACGTCAGACAAGGGAATGGAAATCCGACATTTCGCACATCCTTCATCGCCATTGTTCAGAAGCTGAAACCACAATAAATCACTTCCAAGCCGCCTGAGTGGGCGTTACTCTGCGCCTTTATAAGAGAAAGTGCAGCAGGGCAAGAGGGCAGTCTCACCCGAGTCACTGGCAGAGCTTGACCGGGAGCTCCCTCTTTCAGTCCTTCAGTACTTTGGGATACGCGTTTCTCTACAGACAGGACGTACAATACAAGCAATCATCTCGCAGTTATTTCATTCCCTGGAAACGTTGTCTGTGTCGAAGATTAGACGACAGGCTATCCTTTGCAAGTAAGTCTCCTTCGGCAAATAAAATGTTGGCTAGTTAAATTGCAGCATGTTTGGATTTTCTACTGACTAGGAGCAATTTCTTGAGGAATCTCCATGATCACAATAGTGAATGGGAGTTTTGTGTTCTGCAACATCAACTGTAATATCCCGTGATATGCATCTCACTGAGGCGTCTAGATTAGGTTTCATGCAACGCCAAGGAACCTGTCTGTCAACTCATTGTAGAGCTCTGTTCGATTTCACAGTTGGTGGCCCGGATTAACAGTGAGTTTATCTCCTAGCAGGTTTACATTCAATGGAGACTGGGTTTACACTGTATTACTGTGAGTGAGATGTATGTGAGAACCCAAAAGACTGCATTGAGGGAAATAAATCCGTTGGAATTAGACTTCTGATGTTTGCTTTTATATATATTTTTTTGTAAACAAAATATTGTGTGTATAAAAGCAAAACTATGTGTTGAAATAAAAATTTGAAGTGGACCTACACGCGCAACTTATTCTTAGAGAGAGAGAGAGAAAGAGAGAGAGAGAGAGAGAGAGAGAGAGCAGAAAAGCATAGGCTCGACTATAGCAGACGTTGAAAAAAAATGTCAAGACACTTCTATCTTAAAATCAGCTGTCATCATAAATTCTCACATCTCTTAAACGATATACAATATCTGAAGTAAAACGAAGGTTGGTAACAAAATTAAGATACCATCACCACTGTACCACATCAGTGTACATAGCCTACAGACATTTCTGGGAATGTTCCTGAATGAGTGAATCATATAGTAATAAACACTGGGGAACAGCCTGATACAATGGAATTACTGGAAACAAACAAGGAAAGCAAAACGTCCTACTCTGTCTATGAAGATATTTATGTGTGTGTGTGTGTGTGTGTGTGTGTGTGTGTGTGTGAGAGAGAGAGAGAGAAATAAATCCTTGCATCTTTAAAAACCTGTAAGACCCAAATATACTACAGATGCAATGAGTTTGTGGCCTTATGGTCAGACATACACATTTACTATCCAATGGAATTGCGAGGCAAGACAATAGGACCTGTTGCTATGTAACTGTGGTCTTTAAAAAAAAAAAACATTTGCAAATTTTGTTTTGTGGCGCTAAAAGTAACAAGTGACATTACAACTGTACAACAACGGGTTTTACAGGGTCTATTTTAGATCTATCATTCCTATTGTAAGTTACTTCCAAAGTTATGTACTGATAAATGTCAAGCATGAGGAGAGGAGTGTCTTTTCGGGTGTCTGTGTGCCCACACTGACACGGGGGCCTCTGTGTGTATAACACACACCGCTGCGGGCCCCCTGGGGCCAGGGATCAGGTGAAGCAGCGATTGTGTGTGAGCAAAGTAAACAGCAGAGCTTTACAAGTGATTCACTGGGCCTAATTGCTCAAAGCTATGATTTATGAGGACCGTTACATTGTTGTAAATGTGCCTGGCCCCTGAAACTAATTCCCATGGAAAATGATTATGCATTCTGGGGGGGGGGTATTATAGAATATTAAAAATTCCTAAAGTAGTATTTGAAAACAGATGATTATTCAGCCAAAGCCAACCTTGTTGTTAGGTACAGAATAGAAGAGGCATTATAGGGAAGGGAACAAAACTTCAATCCTATTCTACTACATCTCCAAACTTTACATCACCCATGCTAAATGGAAGGTATAGGACTCAGAGCACAAAAAATCAAGAGTGAGCTCCCCAGCTTTTGTTTAGATGCTAACCCCCCTCCCCCCCCTACTGGGTGACAGTTTCGGAGCATTTTGTTTTCATCTGCTGGTGATTTAGGTTAGTTTGCCACAGCTGTCCGTCTACTCATGTTACGCCCATGCTTCTAAATGCCATCTAGCTAACTCTGTTAGGCGAATAAACATCTGGCTAATTTTATCTGCACGTAAACGGAGGGACGCCATGTCTTTGAAGGTAAATTTGCTGTCCAACAACCATAACTCCAGGATAAACTGATTTTATAATGAATAATGCATGTCGGCATAAAGGACATTTTGCACGCACAGCCCTAGCATTTTTAAATAGCAAGCCAATGTAAATGGCATGCATAAGCATTACTTGAAAGGGTTTGGAGGGTTAACTCTTACCAAAGTCACTGATGCACAATTTGTGGGGAGCTGTGACTGGCGACAGTAGACACACATTCATGCACATACACACACACACACACACACACACACACACACACGGCTCTACGCTGTAAAATAAGGAAATCCTGTTGCCAGGAAATAGTTGGGTGGTTTGTGGATGTTTGTAGTACTATTTGTTGCCTATTATAAAGGCCATTACCCATCAGTCACTGCTTCAAATTTCTCAAGCGTGTCACCACGCACAAATATTGTCTGACACTGGCGGTGACTGCTGGAGCTCACAGATAAAAATCTTCGCCTCCTATCCATCAGTACCGCGGCACGCTCTTAAATCACTGCTAGGAATTTCTTGGCCAAAAGCCATGCACTGTGATTGCATTCTTGTAGGCTGATGCCCACATTAAGCAGTTTGTCAGTTAGAAACCAGGTTTGTTGTTTGCATCACAGAATGTATTGCATTGCAAAAAAAACACTTCATATAAACATTTGTTATTATGCTTCATTAGTGACACACTTGTACCCACCATTAACATTTTAATTTAGCTGTAAATGTGTATAAACATGTTTATTCTTAAGGGTATTATGTCATTTTAACCATCTGCTTTTTCATATAATATGTTTATCAGCTTTGAACATTCAGGATTTAGCCAGCATTTTTTTAAACTGGCCTGAATGCTGTTTTAAATGTGCGCCCTCATTTAGTTTCTCCTTTCACACAGCAAATCCATACAAACATCATCCATTCTACTGTGCTCCCCACCCCAACCCCCCCACCTGGGACTGGGGGTAAAGTGCTAATTACCTCTCTATTTTTGGCGACAACAGACTTTTCACCTTGCATAACAAGCGACCCCACACATGCCGTTCTGCGTCTGCCTTTAAAACCCGTGCAGCTGCATACACACAGGCACCAAGTCTGCCTTCCTGCTTCTCAGCCACATACTAGCATGTCTCTCAGGGAACACCCTGTCCCGCCAGGACAACGGGCGGATCAGGAACAGGTTAAGGCCAGAGGTGTTTCTAACTAGTCGTCCTCAGTGGATACAAACTGAGGTAAGGTGTACATTCACCATGGCTAAGAGTTTGCTGGAGCACGGAAAACTACTAAACATTTCCCAAATAATATTAATAATAATAATATTCTCCCTCTCACAATCTCTCTCTCTCTCACACACACACACACACCATTAGCGACCTATTGCCCTCAGGGGTTGACCAGTTTGTCGCCGAAATCATCACAATGCACTCCTGTATGTAAGGATGTGGTTGTGTGGTCCGCCAATTAAGACGACAAGTACGAGTGGGGTCCCTGTCTCTGTGTGTGTTCTGTGTTTGAGGGAGCGCAGGCCGGAGAGAAGTGGATCATCGGAGATACAGAGTATTGACATACAGTCAGTGCTGGCAGGCTGTTTGCTTTACTGGAAGCACACAGGCACATTCTGACCACCGTGGCTAACGTGGAATTGCGTCATGTGCTGTTTAGGATAAAGAGCTTAATTGGAGAAGACATATGATGTTGGTGCCAGTGAGTTCTGTAAAACGGAATGCATTAAATGCATTAAAAACGTGTCCACAAAGCATACACATTCATTTCAAGTAAGTATGGATCTCTCCTCTGAATTGAGTTTTCCATACATTATAAATGAATCTCAGTGCACAAACATTGCACTTGACAAGAACACCAATCATATCAGTCATGAGCGTTGACCAGTGCTCTTACATGAGAGTAGCCTACACACATTACTTGAGATGTGTGTTATGTTGTCTTATGTTGACCATGGGGCGCCAGGGAAAGCTACTCCTTTCCTGTGTGTCCTGTTCAAGCCGTGGTAACTGATTCTGCTATTAAAAGACCCCAATGAATAACGGGAATGTTTCTGTGCAGTGAACAACAGGGCAAACATTCCTCGAAGCTGCAGGCGGGCTGACCCCTTGGACATCTCACCACACCACCCCAGACCTATTTTGAAATATTTCCACTGACTTTGGCTACTTAAAAAACAAACAGGGATTGTTTAGGACCGGCTGAGACAAAACAAGAACGCAGCTAGTTCCTGTGTACCATCAGGGAAATTCTTTGTTTTGGTCTTACCATCTTTCACATACAGGTCAAGTTACAATAAAAGCAAGCCTTCATTTCTTTGACACTGTCGAAGTGAATTGGTTGTTGAGTACAGACGTTTTATAAACACACACACACCTCGACTTCAATTTGAAACAATCTGACAATGTCGTTTGTCCATCTCTTGCAGGGTGAGGAATCTCAGCATCGGGACGCCATGACACTGAGCGTCAACGACCTGACGGAGCTGATGGAGATGTGGGAGGAGCTGAACTTGACGTCCGGCGACCCCGACGACAACGTCTCCCATGTGGAGACCGTCCTGTGCCAGGCGGGCTTCAGCCACGCCGTCTTCCTCCACACGCTGTCCGTCCTCTACGTCTTCATCTTCCTGGTGGGCCTGGCCGCCAACGCCCTGGTGGTGTGGGTCAACCTGCGCTCCCGCCGCGACCGCTACGAGACCCACCTGTACGTCCTCAACCTGGCCGTGGCGGACCTGTGCGCCGTGGCCACCCTGCCCGTCTGGGTCACCTCCCTGCTGCAGCGGGGCCACTGGCCGTTCGGCCAGGCCGTGTGCAAGATCACCCACCTGGTCTTCAGCGTCAACCTCTTCGGGAGCATCTTCTTCCTCGCCTGCATGAGCGTAGACCGCTACCTGTCGGTGGCGCTGTTCGGCGACACCGCCAACAGCCGCGGGAGGAAGGTGACCCGGAGGGCGGTGTGCGTGGGGGTGTGGCTCCTGGCGCTGGCCGCCTCCCTCCCGGACACCTACTTCCTCCAGGTGGTCAAGTCGTCCCACTCCGAGAGCACCCTGTGTCGGCCGGTGTACCCCTCCGACAGCCCCCGGGAGTGGATGGTGGGCATCCAGCTCAGCTTCATCGTCCTGGGCTTCGCCATCCCCTTCCCGGTCATCGCCGCCTTCTACCTGCTGCTGGCGGGGGCGGTGCCGCCCGGCGGCGACCACGAGCGGCGGGCGGGCCGCAGGATCGTCCTGACGTACATCGTGGTCTTCCTGGTGTGCTGGCTGCCCTATCACGGCACCCTGCTGGTGGACACGCTGTCGCTGCTCAACGTGCTGCACTTCAGCTGCCGCCTGGAGAACTTCCTGTACGTGGCGCTGCACCTCACCCAGTGCTTCTCCATGCTCCACTGCTGCGTCAACCCCGTCCTCTACAACTTCATCAACAGGAACTACCGCTACGACCTCATGAAGGCCTTCATCTTCAAGTACTCCACCAAGACGGGCCTGGCCAAGCTCATCGACGGCTCGCGCAACTCGGAGACGGAGTATTCGGCGGTGACGGCGGAGAACAGCGTCCCGTTGTGAAGAGGAGTCTCCGGGGAAGGGCTGTAGCTCAAATCGTCCACCTCTACACCAAAGCTTTTACCGAACGTGAAAACCAAAACTGCAAGAAAGAAGCAATTGTATGAAAAGAGAAGGCCTTTTATCCTCCTTAAATAATGGGTAGTATGGGTGGCCCTTGAGAAAAGCACTTCAAGTAAGCGCGGGACACCATGTCTCCCAAATAAGTGAGCTAAAGACATTGTATACTATTATGCACAAACATTGGCCTTGGTTAGGGCTCCACCCAAAAATCTGTAAGTGCTCTAACTGTGTGTCTTTACAAGCATCCAGTCCACAGTAAGATAGATAGGGCCCCTACCGCTTAAACCACACAGCTGCTTGAAGTTCTCCTAAACTGTAGATCTAGGCTGAGATAATCCAAACCACAGATTTGCAGTAGGACAAAAAGATTACATTTGATACATTTCCATATATCTGTGGCTAAAGGCAACAATGGCTGCTTAGAAAGAATTGGTGGAATGTGATTGAGTTTGGCTAAGAAGAGACAGGAAAGATGGCATGCTTGAAATAGTATTGTCTTTGTCTGTGGACAACATTTTATAGACTGTATATTAGCGTTTATAGTGAATATATCCAAGCCAAGAAGGTTGCAATCTGTCTTCAGTAAAATCTCTTGGTGCTTTGTAAATTGTTTGGAGGAATATATTGTGTCTTCAATGTGTTAATATACTATATTCTGTGAATATATTTATACCAATATTTACAAGTAAGTGATGTGCTTGATGTTCTGTGCGGAATGTGATAGTTGAATGCTGTTGTGATTTTCACAGGGAAATCTGAATTCATGAAGGTGTTTGTTGTTTGTTGCTGTATGTTGCTGTAAACATTTCTAGAACAATCCTGTCGTTTTTTTATACATGTCCTGTATGATAAGTTTCATTTATCAACCTTTTTTTAAACTAAATGTGCATTTTGCAATATTGATGATGAGGATGTTGATATTCAAATAAATAACAACTATTGTTATAATAAACTCTGATTATTTACACACTCTCTCACTTAGTCTAATTATCTGCTGTGATTTACTGCTTACTAAATTATTGTGTGTGTGTGTGTTTCCAAGCCTTTACCATTAACCCCAGTATTAGTACTTTTAGTCTTACTAATTAGTCTCTCACCTATTGTGTGTGTGTGTGTGTGTGTGTGTGTGTGTGCACGCGCGCGTGCAAGTGTGTGTGTGAACGCAACTGGCAACATGACTTCAAAGCATGTCTGTCAGAAAGGTGTAGACCTCTACCGTTGTTAAGCAGTACCAAATGCCTGGCTCAAAGGCCCTTGTGTAGTCTCTCTTGCAGAAAGAGACAGCCCAGGTGCGCAGGGCCAGTTGGAAGTGTCAGCGGACCCCTTTCAACCTGTCCAAGACACCCCAGTGCACACCACGCCACTCATGAGAACCAGAGGGAGAAATGTTGCCTCTTAAGGGTGAAGTCAGCAACAAGCTGGAGTAATACAGACCCAAGCAAGATTCAACCCTATGTACGTGCATGGTTTTCATAATCGTACGGCTTGCACACATCTTTAAACATCTAGCCAAAAGTGCTTGGGTCCAGGTGAAAAATAAGAGAACATTATCCTCTTTGACAGTTTGAAACAGATACGTGTGTTTTTCTTAAATCTGCTCAAATCTGTTGTTAATAAGAATTGTTCACCCAGATTACAGTGAGTGGAAACAAATGTCTGCCTTCTCGAGCTTAAAGGCGCAGTAAGCAGATTTTCCCTGAAAATAGTGGCTCTTGTACTGTATGTACTAACCAAGCAGGAACCTCTGAGATATGCTGAGATATGAATACAACGCGGGAAATGTGAACATGTATAGTTCCTCAAATGGCCACTTCAGGCTGGCATCAAAAGGGAGTCAATCCCCATATACAAAAATAAACATGTTTACAGCCTGGTTAAAAGAATGGTTTTGGTCTGTTTAGCTAGTCTCCCCATTCATGACAACTGTACAAGGGGTGACATTTTTTATAACACATTCTAAATATATTAAGCCATACATTTATCCCATTATAATGGACAGGCTGAGTCAGGTACTACCAAAGATAACGACGGCCAGAGCACCATTAGATCTTCAAACACATTCTTGAGAAAACCTTGAAATGTAAGCAAGAGGTAATGTAATACATTGTCTCACTATGATTTGCATTGATAAAAGTGATATAGTTAAAAAAAAAAAAAAATTCGTTATATAAAGTCTCCCCTTAAAACCTGCTTAAATGGAGTCTGGGTGTGTCTCCCCACCCACCACGCACGAGTAATAACCGCCTGCACCTGTTACACGAGTAATTTAAAAAACCTTTACGATCTTGTCGTGCAAATATAAACACAATACTGGTGTTTTCCTTTGAGTAAGGGAGTACCTGGGTTTAGAGACAAGACGGTAGCCCTTGGGATGTCCTGTACAGACTTGTCTCCTTCCCTGTTTGTTCTGGGCCATCGCGTGGAGCTTTTGCTTGTTGAACTAGGCCAGTCTAGACAGCATGGAATGACAGCTATGAAAACACAGTAACAGCATAGAGTCAGTGTACTGTCATTTGTTTTAAAGCAGTGGAATTAGTCAAGGAGCAATTCAATGTGTTTGAAGGTTAAGGTTAAAGATAAGGTTTTGTTAGTCCATCTACCAGCGCTAATACGTATGGTTCAGTTTGTTTAGGTGAAATGTAGTCACAATTGCAATCATATTCCCCATATGGAAGTATAAGATTTAAATCTAAATCTGTAAATCTCTAAGACTCTAAATCTAATGTCAGTTTGTGCCAAGAATCAACCTTTCTATGTTTGCAGTTGACTGGGGTTCACCTGTTCAATCGATATTCAGCTCATAATGACCATTCACAACAATAAAATCTATGGGTTTAAACCACACTGAATACCATTTTATGTTTGTCAAATTCCATGTAAAACGTCCTAATAAACCCCCAATCTGACTACTATTTCTTCTCATCACAGTCAAATGAAACAAATCCACCAGTCACTTGGACAGCTGCTATACAGTAGCTATGACAGTTCCCATCCTCCTCCCCTATAATCAGCCCTAATGTAGTCCTGAGGAACAGCCCTGAGGGGCCTGAGCAAAGTGCCCCCCCTGTCCTGTGTGTGCCAGTGAATGGACGGATCGTGGGAGCACCGTGTGTCTGAATGGCCAGGGCCACCATGCGGGCGTAGAACAAATATCTTTTCAACACGGCCTCATTACATCCGGGGACTGCTTAGGTGATACAGACATGTAGGTGTATGCATTCTGCCTGTCAGTGCATCTGTTGGTCTGTTTGTGTATACAATATATAGCATATTGCTTTACCTGTAAGAGTATAGTCTAATATAATCTAAATAATGCTTTACAAAGTAATATAGTAACCACCTGTCTGTCATGTTTGCACTATTCTTAAGCAATGCACATCCTTGACTTCCCGTATGCAATAGTTACCCCCCAGTGATTAGTTAGCGTACTTGATATGTTATGTAGCTAATACAAAATCTAATATAAAACACAGTTTTAAACATCTTTCATTTTACTTTGATTTAATTTTGGTTGAATTCCCCATCACGGAGATATCTATACTCAGATACTACCTGAATACGGTTGCTTTCATTTCCGAAAGAATAGTTGCTTGCAATGTAGACATCTAAGGTGAATTAATCTTAGTTGGGAGGGTGCATTGAGGCCAAACTTGCCTCTCTACGAACACTTGTTTAGAAGCGATGTGAGGAAAATAAATGAATCTCCTACTTGGGTCTCAAGAGGACTTAACCTTTGGTGCTATAATAACCAACCGCTAAGCTGATTGATGTAAGAAGTACCAAAGGAATCCTGCAAAGCCCTGTAAACCGTGATGACATTAATTGAAAAATGTCTGCTTTGCAAAAGTTCTCCTGGGCTTGTAATGAGCTCCCAGTGGATAAGAACGCAGTGCTCAAAATAAAAATATGCATTTTCTGAAGAAAATAGGTTTCTTTCAGCACAGGCAAAGATATGGTAATAACAACAATATACTGTAGCATTGTAATGCATTCTAATGGAAGCATAAATGGAACGCTTCCAGTCACCAATGGCTGACTGACACATCATTCAGACAGAAACTCTACCATGGCCTAAAACAAAGTCAATACCATGGCCTGAGATTGATCGTATATACTAGTACTTGGGAATTCATGTAATATACCCAAAATGCCCATTACCCCAGAGATAAATAAAAGGGTGAAAATTCCCCTTCCCCCCGCTTCCAAAAATCTAATGTGGAAGTGCTGTGTGTTGAAACCTTTCTGTATTCCAGTCTCTCTGGAACAGGTGATACACAGGTGGTTGCTAGGGTGTTGCTGCGTGGATGTTACGGTTACTAGGTGGTTGCTACAGTAAGTGATTGATTGAGCGGTCAAGGTGGTTGGTGGTGATTTACTCTGTGGTTGCTATAGGTTGGTTGATAGACTGTCACTGGATGTGGCTGGTATGCAGACAGACCATAACATTTATATTAACAGCAAGGACCTTGCATGCTATAAATCTGGAGGCCCTGGGCATCCTATAATATCAATACACAATTCTGAAACACTTTACGGCAACAAGGCATAGTGTCCAATCAGGAGAAGTGGTCATTTCAATCAACTGATGAAAGAAAACATTCACCATTCTCATTACAGAATCTGCAAACAGAGATATTAAACATTCATTCAAGACAGTATGATTTCATTGTACTGTAGATTGATGGGGTGTGTTTTAAGATGAAGGCTTAAAAATACTCCTGCTATACGGGTTGGGGGCCCTGCCCTAGCACCCAGGCAGAAGTTAGCCAGTCCTCTTTCTGTGATGGGGAGACAGGAGAAGGGCTTTCCTTTGTCATGGGAGGCCAGGGGCGTATTACTGGCACCCAGTGAAAGACAGGGCCACATCCCTCTGGTGAAAAGACTTGAGAGTTCAAAGGAAACTTGCTATCCTGGAATGGCCAGATTGAGCAGTAGGTCCAGCTGCAGGCACTTGGAGAGAAACACAGTTTTACACATTTTATATAGACGTTCTTCTACATTGACCTTCACTTGAACACACACACAGAATTGTTCCCCTGTATTGCTCACAAGTGCACACACACACTTGTTAGCGGGCGTATAAATATGTGAAGTGCACAAAAGGCGTTCTCCTCACGCCTCACTTTGAGAAATCTAATTTAAATTCAAATGGTGTATTAAAGTGCCGCACAAAACACACAGTAAAACTCCTACCTTTCACGGATCATCATAATCAAATTCATAGCTTTTGAGAAAGGGAAATTGTAATAAAGAGCCAGAAATATGCTTGTCTAGAGGCTGCCCATGGGTGTTGTAACTTGTGACGAGATATTTCACCCGCTAGCTTGGCTAGGAATTGCTAGCATTTTTTAAATCATTTGACGTTTCATATGTGCATAGGAAAACGCATAAGTTTAATTTAAATACAAATCCAAACTTGTGGCGTCCAGTATTAACAACGCCGAGCTTCTCTCAAGTTCAATTTGAGACGTCTCCAGTCTGCAATGACCCAGAGACACATTCCCCAGTGTCAACTGTGCCTGACAATGAAAGTGACTTTAATCAGATACTGTAGCCTATAGCGGGGCTATAGACTTATAAGAAATAACTGTTATCTAAACATTGTTCTGCTCATTTAGCTCGTTTTAGCTCAGCAGGCTCCTGCAGGACCTTTGTTCCTCATGACTGTCGTCCTCCTGCATTGTATTCATCGGGACCATTAGGTAACAGTGTCTCACTGGGGATAAAGTGAATGAATTGTGACAGCGGAGAAATTGTATTTCTTCCCAAATGATCCGCTGATGATGTCATGAGGTGCTGGCATTGAGTCTATACAGTCGTGTTCTGGTTGGTGTCTTGTTTCCACGAGCGGCGATAACCGTTTTCTTGCTGTCTTAAAGGGACGCTGCTCAACTGATTTGGCTGGCTGGCTGTAGGGGGAGGGGCGTGGTATAGTGTGGGTCTATGAGCTGTGTAGGGGGAGTAGAGAGGAATTAGAGCCACTCAGGACACAGGTGTGGGAGGGACATGCTCTCACTGTGTGTCAAACTAGAACAAAAACGCTTTTGTAACTCAAGGGAAATTGTAGACAGTAACTTAGAAGTGGACCTTTAGAAAAAGACGCCTGAAAAGGAACTGATGGGCAAGATCACCGTTACATGCCAGTAATATAGCCAAAGGTCAAGACATTTACGTATTTAAAGGCAAAAACTTCTGTAGACAGTACTGTCCATGAGATAAATCTCTAAAGTTTGTGATCTCCACTTACAGATAAAAAGTCCTATTTTACCCAACAAGTACAATTGAGAGAAGTAGCCTAATAGGGTGTCTGTCTACAGTAGTTGTTCCAAAAATCAAACCAAATGTGTTTACTCTTGTCAGTTTATTCTTCTTCTATCCCTCTCATCTTTCTCCATGTACAGAAAAATATTAATAGGCCAAATCAGTGCTCCAACAGGATGGTTCCAAGACAACGTCTTTCCTGCCAAATATTTGTCTGTGTAGCAAACACTCTCCCAGTCACTTTGCTGCCAAGTGGCTGACCATACATAAAGCGCCCCTCAATTTACTCCATTACTCCACTGGCTGGAACCCAAAGAGCTGCAAAAATGCTTTATTCTTTTCTTTCAGAGGAACTGTTTGTGCCAACAAAAAAAAACAGATTGTGCTTTAAAGACTTTATAGTTTCAACTGACCACCAACCAAAAATCTCACTCAACGCAAAAATGTCTAGGCCAAATGTGACTTAAAAGTACAAGAAATTTTAAAAAAAGACGGTCTTTGACTAATAAATATAACCAAACATAGAAAATGACAGAACTGACAAGAATAAAACCAATCTAAATGTGGGCAAGTCTGTTGATATGGAATACACTCTGGGTTTGTTCAAAGTGAGTTGTCAAAACTATGACGAGTATAGCTGCAGGCACCTGCATTCATAGGCTGCAACGCGATGATAGAT
>JAODUG010080877.1:0-12700 GCA_027564795.1 Aphredoderus sayanus
ATAGCATTGCAATAGCTAAGGTATATAAATAGGTGAGTTGCCTAAATCTGAACATTAAATGGGCTGATAAAAGGTTGTTATCTTTTAGCGTATATTTTTCTGGCTCCATTTTAAAAACTCTGATCGCACCTCCTGATGGCTGTGCAGTTTGCTGCTAGCTAGAGAGTGAGCAGCACCACTTCAGAATGTTACAATGTTGCACAGAGTGGATGTATGGGGGGAATTAAGACCATGCCCATTCAGCCCTGAGCTCTTTCTATGTGGTGTTTTTTGTTTTGTTTAGCATACTGTAGACACACTTATAGTTAATGTTTATAATATATATTTGGTTGATGTAAATTAAATACACTCCTCTGCAATATATTGGGAATAATTCTGCTTTTTAAAACCACTTTCTCATCTCTTTAAGAAAAACAAAATGAAGACTTTGGAGTGGCCTAGTCAGACTCCTGACCTGCATCCGATTGAGCTGCTGTGGCATGACCTTAAAAAGGCGGTTCATGCTCGAAAACCCTCAAATGTGGCTGAATTAAAACAATTCTCCACAGACCTGTAAAACTCCTCCACAGCACTAAACAACTCATTGCCAGTTATTTCAAACACTTCCTGCTAAGGGTGGCCCAACCAGCTATTAGGTTAAGGGGGCAATCACTTTTCCACACAGGGCCATGTAGGATTCCCCCCCCCCCCTTTTTTAATAATAATTATTTTAAAACTGTATTTTGTGTTTACTTGTGTTTTCTTTGTCTTATATTTAAATTAGTTTGATACAACAAAATAAGAACTCGGGAAGGAGGCACACACTTCACACCACTGTGTGTGTATGAGGCTTGTGCATCTGTGACAGCAGGGAACACTGCTCCCAGGGGCACTGGAAAGGCGGAATGACAACGTTTTTCAACACACCACTGCAGGGGTATGCATCACACCAGATTTTTCCTACATTAATAACAATAATAATAAATATAGCCGCCAGCGGCGATCATCGGGGTCCAAGCAGAACTGCAGCAGTCACATCAACTGTTCTGTCAAAGCGGTTCAGCGTCCTCAACAAGAGAAATAGAAGAAGAAGCAGAATTATACCAATGTTAAACACAGTGGAAAGGACAGCACAACCAAACTTTGTAGAGTAAAATGTTTTTCAGATAAAATATCTAAAACACCCATGGATTGAATGTTACATTTAGTGGACAAATCCTGTTCAAATCCCATATCCTTTGGGTCAAAATGACCCAAATTACTAGCTCTTTTTGGCAGATATAAGGCGCTAAACCTAATTCTACAGTTTACACACATACATGATGTGCACTGCTGGGACAGCAAGGTGCGAGTTTGAAACCAAGCGACAACAGGAGGGTTATAAGGCACAAAAAACAACACAAAACAAAGAAATAACTAGGGTTGCAAGCAACACTGGGCGGGCCCTCACACTGTGATGCATGTTGGGGGATGCCTTGGACACAGCTCTCAATAGTCACGTGCTTTAAACACTGCGAGGTAATGTTCCTCCTGTTGCCAGTAGGTGGAGCAATGACTTTAACCCCCTAAATGACGTATAGCAATATGTGAAATTTGGTAGTGATTCCACCCTGTACAGTAAAGTTACAACAACTTCCTGTTTCACGGAAAAACATGGACACACCTCTAAACAAAGTCTCACAAGCTTCAAAGCATACCATCAGTTATGTCATAAAGCTAGACTGGAACATGAACATTTCATGTAAATCAAATAATGAATGTCACACAAGGCTTATTTCTTGTTGGCAGTAGGTGGCGTTATGACTATGACTCCTAAATTGACAGGTGGATGTGCTGAGACCGAGACTCTTAACCACCATCAGAAATGTGGTAGTGGTATGAAAATGTACATTGAAGTTACAACAACTTCCTGTTTCACGGCGAAGGATTGACACGCATTTGAACGAAATTTCACAAGCTTTACAGCTTGGCATCAATAATGGAATGAAGCTAGAGTACTAATCATCAACATTTCATGTAAATAAAATAATTAATTTCAAAACATGCTTAATTCCTTTTGCCAGTAGGTGGCGCTGTGACTTTAAGTTAGTATTGGCATGTACATGTGTTCAGGGCAAAGTAAAATCTTTCGCCATGACACATCAAGGTGTTGTAGCTCCTCTGTACATTATCATATTTGAACCAAACTTTTATATAATTAAATATGATAATGTACAAACAAATAAATACACACACCATTGACAATTTAAACACACACAAAATCATAAACAGATAGAAGTTTCCCTCAGGTGGCATAAATTGATCAAATTAAGGACATCACGAGGGTTAAGCCAGACGGACCCATAGCCTGACCTACCCAGCTCACATAAATTATAAATCAGAGCTAAGTAATACATTTTTAATTTAAATGCTAACTTGACCTGTTGTACAATGGCCTCAGGCTCGACTGTCAACAACAGAAAAGTAAGCTCCTTCGATTAGCACCGAGCAACTCAGTAAACACGAGGTTCAGTCCATGTTGGGAAGGGCTGCTCGTATCTCCCCTCAATATTAAAAGTTTTAGTTTGGCCTGGTCTGACTGTCTTATGGCATTGCATCGCCATGACAGACAGTGTTTAGCTGCAGCCGGTTGACCCGATAGCGGACCGTAAATACATTAGAAACTGAAATATAAAAATTATTTACGTTAGGGAGTTCTCCTGAACCTCCCGACAGCCCTGATCCGAGCTATACAAAACAGTTACCTATCAGATAGCCACTCTATCTGAGTTGGTGCATTTCATTAATGAAGACTTCGACATCAAAGCTCGCTGCCTTTAAACTACCCAGACGACCACACGAGAAAATATTGCAGTCAGGCTTGAGAGTGGGGCTTACTTGCTTAATAAATCTGATATTGTGTTGGTCATACTATACAATTTATGGCTTGTCTTTGTTGAATAATACATAATATAGAGATGGTTAAAAAATAATCGTGTATTAAATCGCAATGTTGCTTAAAATAATCGCAATTAGATTATTCTCCAAAATCGTTCAGCCCTAACATACATAGACCTCGATCTACTGGGCAATTTCCATTCCAACCCTCACCTATGGTCATGAAGGCTGGTCATGACCGAAAGAACAAAATTGCGGGTACAAGTGGCCGAAATGGGTTTCCTCAGGAGGGTGGCTGGCGTCTCCTTTAGAGATAGAGTGAGAAGCTCGGCTATCCGAGAGGAACTCATAGTAGAGCAGCTGCTTCTTCACATTGAAAGGAGCCAGTTGAGCTGGTTTGGGCATCTGTTAAGGAGTTTCCCTGGGCGCCTCTCCCTAAGGAGGTGTTCCAGGCACGTACAGCTGTGAAGAGGCCTTGGGGAAACCCCAGGATGAGGTGGAGAGATTTTATCTCCACACTGGCCTGGGAACGCCTTGGGATCCCCCAGTCAGAGCTGGCTAATGTGGCTAGGGAAAGGGAAGTTTGGGGTCCCCTGCTGGAGCTGCTGCCCCCGCGACCTGACCTCGGATAAGCGGTTGAGAATGGATGGATGGAAGGACAAAGTGTCTTTATTTGATAAAGTACTGCTAAAATATGATGTAATGAGTTCCCACTGCTCTTTACTGTAGAGTAGGCCTGACATGTTTTTAATTTGAGCCCCACAAAAGCTGTATACCTGACATGTGTTTAATATGAGCCCTACAAAGGCTGTATACTGGACATGTGTTTAATATCTCCACAATGGCTGTAAACCTGAAAGCTCCCCAAAAGGCATGATCAGGTCAGAGAACATCTTTGCCTCTGATTACAAATTTGAAGTGATTTCTGGAGTTAACTTGGGAATCTCCCAAAATTCATGTTCCTGTCAGGTGCCGTTCCTGTCAGGTGCCGTGCCCTCACAAGTCACATAGACAAAAGGTGTGTGTGTGTGTGTGTGTGTGTGTGAGAGAGAGACAGAAAATGTGTGAAATGCATGAAACTGACTGTTGAACACAAAGCACAAATCAATGCCATTACCTGAATACAGCAGCATTTAATTCATGTCAAGCTTTTTTATATGTCACTCTGTGAGCAAAGACACATGGAGTACACATTGGTTGTGTGGTGAATTTATAAAAAAAAATCTTTTTAAATCAGATGTACTTTTGCAGGATTGTTTATGCACTCAACGCTTCTGTTGTGTTGAGTATGTAAAGTTGTGCTTTTTCCTCATAGTACTTTTTCACAGCAATAATGAAGTACTAGAGACCTGTGCAGCCTGTATAATTGTGTGCTGGGACTTGAAATTTGAAAAGTGAATTTTGTTAGATAATGTTGAATAAAATATACATGCTTTTGGAGTGCTGTTTATGTTAGGTTATAACACAAGGGGTTATGTACAACATGGTTTCATATTTCATATTATCTGTCATATTTATAATACTCATTCCATATTGTCAGATATTTACCTTGAACAAGTAAGTAATTCAGAAGAACGGCGACAAAGAAAAAAGCATGCCGGGAAAATTCACTTACCCACGTACCCTGGCGTGCCACAGGCGGTTGACATGACATCACCACTGCCTTCCATCTTAGACAGGCCAAAGTCGCTGATCATGATCTTGGCTTCATCCTGTGGGTTGAAATACAGCAGATTCTCTGGCTGGAAAGACATGGAAAGAGATGGAGAGACAGAGAGAAGCTTCTAACTGCAATAATATTGCATCATTGGGTATAACAATAATTACAATTAAGTACACTGCATTAGTTAAATACCAACATTGCTATCTGACCAAAACTCCAGTATCTGTTCTATGCATAGTTTGATGTATAAATGTAAATGGACTGCATTTTCATAGCGCTTTTCTAACCTACCAGCCACCCAAAGCGCTGTACATGATGCCTCACATTCACCATTCCCATACATACATTCATACACCAATGGTATCAGCCATGCAAGGAACCACATGACCACCGGGAGCAGTTAGGGTTAGGTGTCTTGCTCAAGTACACCTCAACACTTGGTGAGGAGTTAGCAGGGTTCGAACCAGCGACTTCTCAACCACCTGCTCTACCCACTCCCAATATATCGCCCCAATGTGTCAAATAAAGCTCTCTTATGGCTTGCATTGACCTTACTTGCTTTAAATGTCAAAAACTGAATACCACACATAACTTGACAAAACCATTGACAACCACCAAAATGTGTTATCATATGATTATTATGGTGATTTCCCGACTATTAAGCACACTGTACATTAACCGCATGTCAGTATTTTATGTAATTTTTTAGAAAGAAACTCTTTAACACCCGCCCATTAAATGCAATTTATTAAAGGATTGTGTGGGAGACATTTTTATGTAAAAAAAAAAAAAAAAAATACAAAAAATAAAAAGCATAAAGCTTAATTGGATTTCTTGGATTTATTATCGATTTTGTATTGTTTGTATATATGGTTTAAATGTTTTTCTTTTGGAAAGAGGACTGGACTACAGAAGGAGTTGGATTATATGGATGTTGATGTGAACACAACTTGATTTGATAGCCTGTCTGAGCAGCATGATGTACAATAGGCTATGCGCGCATTTCTCAGTGCGCCTTTTGAAATAGTGCAGTGGGAAAGGAACACCTCTGTAAACTGGAGTCCATGAAACTTAAGCCCCTTTGAATGTTTGTTCTTGTAAGATTATTTTGCAAGAAAAGGAGCTGATGTCGTGGAGTGAAGCAGCTCCTTTGTGCAGTAACAATATCGCCAGCAGTTGAGAAAACTCTCTCAGAAGGGACACTGGTACCAGGAATACAAAGATAAAATTTTGCTTGGTGAGCCAAAAGTGGATACTCCCTTGCTTGCATCCTCCACCAGGTCAGTGGATTTTCAGAGTGGAACAGGTTCTACTTCCCTCTATCTCTTCACTTCATCCTGTGCTTTAGAACTGGATTTTTCTGTGGTACAGTGGCCTTTGGTGTGTATGCTGGTCCACTGAGAGCCATCAATGCAGAATATTGCTTTGACCTCTTTGTTGCAGTAGGGGCATCATCCACAACAGGACCAAGGGAGGTGTCTTGCTGCTGTACAGGAAATGGGTTGTCAGCAGCTCCATCACCTCTACATTCTTGCTGCTCCATTTGCTCCAGACCAGCAGCTTCAGTTATCAATCTAGAGAATGTGTCGTCACGGGCCTCATCACACAAATAGGTAGGTCCTTAAAGCAAGGATCTAATGCTGAAGCTACATACACCTTGTCCTTCAGGGCCACATATATTGAATTCAAGTTGGATACAGCAGTCTTGAGGTTCTTAATCACTGAGGAGTCGTGGGAGACACTTCCCAATCACATCTCCTTCATCAGCTGTGCGTGCAGAGGTGCAATGAGCAATATAACCGCTAAAGTTATATCAGCCTCCGTCAGACTGCAGATAGCACATTAATTTCTGCGCATTCAGGTGACAACAGAGCTGACCATATCGTGGTTGCTGCTCCAGGAAACGTTCCAGCATCTCCATTGCACTGTTCCACCGGGTCACCACGTCAATCACCAGTTTATGTACAGGCAGCTCCAGTTACCTTTGCTTCTCTTTAAGCTTGTGGCTTGCTGTTGTACTCCGATTTAAAAAGAATTAAGCAATCCGCCTCACTCGAGCAACAGCGCCATCAATTCCACTGCACGGACCATATCCGCAGCATTGTCCGTTACGATAGCTGGGTGTTTGTTTGTTAGCTCCCACAAAATTTCTGATAGATTACTCACTGTGTGACTGCTTTCAATTGCCCTAGTTTGTAAAACACGATAAGATGCGATATGCGTATATTCTTGCATATGAAAGTTGCGACAGCCTCTGTTATTTTTTGGGCACGTGGAGAATTGGATCCCAGCTTATGAGAAAATGCATTCTCAAGTACAGTTTGTTGTGACATTTTTCTAGATGTGTCGTAGGGTGATGTTGTGTTAAATGGTTGTGGAGATTTATGGTATTTCAACAATATTTCACCTCCATTTTGCACAAATATGTCTTTGCTTTTGTCCAACTCATCTTTGTCTTCATAGTTTTTAAATCCAAAATGCAACCAGACATCTGCCTTTAGGCTTGGGAGTGCCATAAGTGGGGCAGCTCACACCATGTTTTGTGATTTGAGTCGACTGAGGTTAGAAGTGTCCATCTCTCGTGCTAAAACCAAAGTGTGGCCACACGAGATAAAACGTGATTAAAAGTGGCGTGCATGGCGCATCCACGAAAAAAAATGCATAAATGAAAACAAATATTTTAAAATTAAATTAAAAAAAATCGATCTAGGACTGTTATGAATCGATTATCGTGTTATTCAAGTGAAAATTGATTTTATTTGACAGATTTATTATTTAAACCCACCCCTAATCACAGCAGACATACGAGAGCCATGCACCATTCATTTAAATAGCAAAATAACATAGAAACTTGAAATAATTATGTGCATTTATGAACAGCTGAAGTGCGTTAAAAATGTTGTGTATGTTACACACAATATGTAGGCCTATAGTTCGATTGTTAATACGAAGCAATAGGCTATATATTATTTTTCATACAGAACTAGACGACAAGCCCACAAGGCGCTGAGACTGGTCCGCAAGAGAAATGAAGAATGAAGACAAAGCAGGCCTCGTTCTTATGTGTATTCGTGCAGTATTTGTGCAGTATTTGGCCTTGACACCTACCAAACCTTTCTCCATTGTTATAGGAGTTTTTCTAAGAATTTCCTGAAGATTAGGCTACATTTCTGATGGATGTCAGTTGTACTGCATAAGATTCATTTTACAAACTACTGAAACTTAATTACAGCATGATGAAAGTAGATCGACAGCACTATGAAGTGTGTAGGCTAGTTTATTTAGGCTCCACTAAATATGCCTATACACCAACATACATTTTTTTTTTATTTTAGCTAAGAGATAAGTAAGCTATATTAGGTTTACAATAAGAAAGCAGTAGGCTTGTGATATGTAGCCTAAATATAGACATACAAAGTATGCAGACTTTTAAAAATTACCATTTAGGTTATCCTGTGCCAGATGCCCAGATGTATTTTCAAGTGGAGAGATTTTCTAACTGCCGGGTGTGATAATCACAACCACCATCCTAACGACCTACACAAAGGATCCCTTCAGCGTAATGGATTTGCAAGTAGAATAGTCAACATTCCAAGCACAAGTTTGGTTCCCAGAAATCTGCCGATATAATTTGCTTCGGGCAACAGGGCCTAGCCTGTATTTGCTTTGTCTGATACGGCTATGCTGAGGTTTTTGCCTGACTATGTTGTCTAAGACTCAGTATAAGGCGACATGCATAAGCACACCTTGGACATGAATAAATATGCATGAATGCTTTTTACAAAATATGTATGTGATTGTGACTTTTTAATCAAAATAGGCATCAATAGCCTACTATGAGATAGGGGCTGCATAATTATACTTTTTTTTACCATTTAGGTCTATTGAAACTGAATTAGCTTATACACAAAAATAAAAACTAGTACTTTTTGATAAATCAACAGCTATTGGACTAGTTTATTTATAGTAATTTCGTAAACAAATTTGTTTACGAAAGATGGTCTAAAATAGGACTAAAGAAATGTGGCTACTGTTTGTGGTATTTAGTATTATGTACTAAGACGGTTTTAGACAGATGGACCTTGACGGTAAATAGAGCTGGCAGCACTAGGACACTCGAATATCTTTCAAGAGGAGATATTCCACCAACAAATGAGAAGGTAGGCTACCCCAATCTCCACAACCAGTCATTCTCAAATTCCTTTCAAATGGCACAGGTGTGTATTTTATGTTGGAATCTGTTTTCCTAGTTTGGATATTGCGGGCTGCTGGTTATCTGATGGCGACCCTGCCATATTCCAGATAGGGATGTGGCATCACCATGTACGATAATATGTTTTAACATCGGCTGCTCATTAATTTATGGGAATTGTTGTTTATTGGCCACGCGTATGACGGTGAAAACACAGCACGCCTTTGTGTGGAACAGCTGTAGTTAAGTAAACCGACAGGATATTGAAACATCTGGGCCAATGCAGTCCAAAAATCTTTAGATTTTCACAGTTTGTAGTTTAACCTTTTCAAATGAGTGCAGAGCAGGGTAAATTGTGCTCTCTCAAAAGGTTTTTTAGTCCATACTGGTTTCCAGTCACGTTAGTTTTCAGGTGTACTTCCATTACAAATGCATAGGTTTATATTATATATAAGCTGTCGTTCAGTCACAAAAAATAATAAAGCGCTAAGCCGAAGGCCATTGTGATAATGGTATACAAGGATAATACTACAAAATTACAAACACATTTAGGGTTTTGTAGCCTAATATTGTAATAATTACAATATCTAAAATAATTTGATAGTTGTAATATGTTGTAAACCAGACGGGGATCATTATTACAAAATTAAGCTGCAACACATTTAGTGTGCCTAATATTGCAATATTAATTATCCCTGTACCATTTTGTTTTAAACTGGCTGACAACTTTTATATTAGAGAATTTTAGATACTTTACTATTTTGACATTATAGTAGAAAGCATTTTATATTTTAGAATGCTTTTTAGATTTGATGAAAATAAATATCTGTTGCCTTGTCTCTTGCTCAATATGTGCTCTATGTGCCAAAATACGGAACCTATTTAATCACATCTTTATTTTAACATCAGTGGCCACCCTAGCTTCGCGTGACTATCCTGATCTCGCGAGCTTAAATTTATTGTCGCTGTGAGAATCAGTCTGGAAAGGCTGGGGATCAACGCGACTGTAGTCCGAGTAGCATCTGAACTGTCAAATCAGCGTCGTCGTTAGGTGTGATGACAGAAAGCAACTTGAAAATAACAATGGTGGATCCTACAAAGGTAAACATAGATGATGCTATATCGTCAGTTTTATCTCAACTGAAGACAAAATTTTCATTGAAAATAGAACAACAGCATTGAAGGCCTTTTTAGATAGAAAATATGTTTTCGCTCTACTTTTGGCGATATTTTAATTTCATACGTCATATGGTTCGTTGGTCAGAGTGGTTGAAGTTACGAAAGTCATGAAAGGAGGGTACAGGAATTTGTTAGAGTGAGACAAAATATTTATTTTTACCGGTGCTCGGCGCGCCTAGTGTTAACCTCAGAGCTGCCAGCAATTTGCAAAATCAATGTATAAACCACGGTTAATAGTAATTACAGTACTATGGATGGATGGATTTATGAAAAAACTAGAGTGGCAGAGTGATATACTGTAACATAATTCTAGTTAGTTTATGAAAGTCACGGTTTCTCCTGCTCCAGATTTCAGCCGCTGCTGTAGTTTTACAAGTCTGCTATACCCCTTCCCCAGCATCCCACAATCCCTTGTGTGTGCTGACCTGCCTAGATGCCTACATCTCTAATGCATACTCCCAGCAATGAATCATCCGTTGTAAAGTGCAAATGATTGTCCACTTGTGTAGAACAGAGTTGAGGGAAGATAACTGTGTGTGTGGGTCACCTTGAGATCCCGATGAACGATGCCCTGCTTGTGCAGATAGTGGACAGCGTCCAGGACTTGTCTAATGAGTGTGCTGGCATCTTTTTCTGTATAGAAACCTTTCTCTACGATGCGGTCAAACAGCTCGCCCCCCGACACTCTGAGGACAAACAAGGAAAAGGATGTGACACTGTTGTGCATGTGTATTTTGTGTGCAACTTGAATTGCACATGACACCACTTGCTACAGCTGTGTCCAAATTCCTTATACTCCTTAAATAACAGATTTTGTTCTAGAGTTAATCTGAATGTTTTCACATAGTTTAGCCTAATCACTGATGTGTTTGATTCTGTTCTACTGCGCACAGACACGAGGCTTGAGATGGCAAACTCCAGCATATATGCAGAAATGTGCTCCCTCCCACAGACATCTCCAACCACTCCCACAGCTCCACAGTGTGGTTAAAATATTTACTGTTATGCAGAGGCGATTTTAGGATGAGACCTTTGAACTCAGCCCCTAATGTGATCTGTAGGCCTACATGCAAGCAAACTTAAACATACTTCTAAATCAAAACTGTCACTGTAGACCTATCAACCAATAGGCTCCATTAATGTTTCTATTTTTGTATTTGCATTGGCATACGTCTTGTTTAAACATGGGCAAGGGGATATATTATCCCTTGTACCGGGAAAAATCATTAAATATTTTTTTTTACAATCCTAGGACCCTCGGTACTTTACATAATTAATACATCAATCTCATTTGGCATCGTACCTATAGCTTTAAAAACAGCAGTTATTAAACCATTGCAAAAAAAAATTTCCCTTGATCCTGAAATCCTTAATAATTACAGGCTGGTCTCGAATCTCCCTTTCATCTCTAAAATTTTAGAAAAAAATTGTAACACAGCAAATTATCGACTGTATGAATATTAATAATTGATTTCAAATATTTCAATCAGGATAGAGCTCTCCACTCTGAGACTGCACTTATGAAAGTTGTTAATGATTTATTACTTACTATGGATGCAGATACCTCATCCGTGCTGTTGCTTTTGGATTTAAGTGCAGCCTTTGATACTGTGGATCACAATTTGCTCTTTAAAAGATTAACAACATATCTTGGCGTGAGTGATGTAGCACTTCTATGGTTTTGCTCTTATTTATCGGAAAGGACGCACTGTGTAGCACACAGTAATTTGACCTCAGACTTTCATAAGATTGTGGCGTCCCCCAGGGTTCCGTGCTGGGCCCTCTGTTATTTTGCATTTATATGCTTCCATTGGGTGATGTTATATGCAAATATGGAATTAGTTTTCATTATTTTGCTGATGATACCCAGCTTTGCCCTTAGAACTACAAAACCATTCAAACCTCCACATCTTGGAATCATGCCTTTTAGAAATAAAACAATGGATGTCTTTAAATTTTTTTACACCTTAATTCTGATAAGACTGAGATGCTAATTATTGCACCTACCAGCCATAGACACCTATTTAAGGACACCACAATTAACTTTGACAAATGTAATATCGCTCAGAGTACCTCAGCAAAAAATCTTGGCAATGTATTGGATTGCGCGCTCTCTTTTGATTTGCATATTAAAGATATTAATAAAATTGAATTTCTCCATCTACGCAACATTACAAAGATTCAGCCAATTTATCTACAAAAGATGCAGAAATGTTAATTCATGGGTTTGTATCATCGCGTCTTGATTATTTTATTTATAACGGTTTACTCTCTGGCCTTCTGAGAAAAAGTGTGAAAAATCTACAGATGGTACAAAATACTGCTGCCATCATATAACCCCAATACTTGCTAAACTCCATTGGCTACCAGTCTATCTTAGATGTGACTAAGGTTTTACTACTGACTTATAAAAGCATTACATGGATTGGCCCCATCCTATTTATACAATCTAGTAATACCTGCGCTCACAAAATGCTGGCTTGTTAACAACCCTTAAAGTTAGCATTCTCACATCGGTCCCCAGCATTATGGAACTCCCTAGAAGCTGATATTAAAAAGGTACTAGTACTGTTACTACCTTTAAAATAAAACATATCTATATAGTAAGGCATTTCCCTAGCATTATTTATTTTCACCTACGCTTAGGGCAGTGACGTGCGGTGAGGTCTATGTCAGGGTAGGCAGCATCAAAATACATATAAAAAAACCGACAATTGACACGTTGGGAGTAGGGGCAGGTAGTGGTATTGAACAAAAAAGACTTCAATACAGGCTGAGACAGAGTGCGACCATTTAGTCGCATTTTGCGA
>JAODUG010080886.1:0-12699 GCA_027564795.1 Aphredoderus sayanus
CACACACATACAAGAATGCCATTTTTGTGTATTGTATAAGGTCACCAAATTTATGCTGAGTGAGCAAGTCATACGTGCATGTGTTCAGTCCACATCCATAGCTTAGCATATCAAGGACAGTCTCACTATCTGTCCATACCTCTGCACTTTGGCATATGCAAAAAAGCAGGTTTCTCTTCCCCTGAACTTAAGTAACCTTCTCTTGTAACCACAAAACATAGCTAATTAGCATAACCCTCCCATCAATCTGTGGGAAGCCATGCAATGGTACATGCTTAGAACCTTTTAAACCATTCAAATCCACTGCACCGTTTATTAAGGGCATTCAATTAAGCTTAGCTAAGCTGGAAGTGCAACAGTCGATGCTCAAAGTGAAAAGCTAATAGAAAGACTGTCAGATTATAGCACTTAAATTCGCAGGTCTCCAAATTGCCCGTCTGGAGCGGTACAGACCAAGCGAAAGAACAGTGAGAATTTCCCATAAAAATTGTTTATGGCTGCACCGATTATGCCAATGGTCCTTGTAGAAGCTGCAAGCAAATTAGTGTGCAAAACTAGGAGGGCGGAACCAAGAGTGGCTTGCAGAACAATGAAAGCAAAGACGGTGAGACGGTGAGTACACACCACCCAAGCACTCTAGGGTCTTTCATGCCCAGAAGCACAACCCTGGCGCAGATGACATCCATCCGCAACCACACTAACAACACACTGCCGTCAAGTTGGACCACAGAGAAGACTTGTGCTGCTGATTCAGCAGGATGCTAAATCAAACTCACAAGCATCAATTGCACGGAGCACTATCAATCAAAGTAGGCGTGTCTGTGGGTATGTGGTCCGAAATTGATCACACCTACAATCCATCACAAAAAACACACCTGTGACGATCATAGACTGCTTTCAGCTGATATAGCTCAGAACTACAGATGGGGAGCAGAGTTGGGTGTGGTATGGATGGGGGATGGGATGCAGAGGGCAAGAGGGGAGTTAAAGGGGTGGGGGGGGGGTGGTATTTGTTATTTGCTCACTGCTGTGATTTGTTTGTTCAGGAGAGTGGGGGGGATTTGTTGGCATACAACTAAAGCATAGCAGGGTTTAATCATCATCTAAGCCCCCTCCTCTACTGTGAGGGAGGTATATAACAGGGCAGCCTTCTGCTCTCACTTCATTCTAACAGAGGTAGTCAGCAGGAAACACAGGCAGAGAAAGAGAGCAAAGAGAGGGTGAAAACGGACAATCTTGTTTGGCCAGCTGTGCTTCTCCACCATCCAAAACCAGGGAAGAGAACCATGCTGCGACTGTGTTTCACATTTATTCTGCTGGCTAGCATCACATCTGCGCTACCTAGCTCAGACACCTCAACGGGAGAAGAGTATCCCACCCTGCCCACCCCGACCGAGGCCAAGTCTCGCTTCGCTATGTTGGACGACGTTCGCCTCCTGGCTAATGGCCTCCTCCAGCTTGGGCAGAGTTTGCGGGAGTTCGTCCACAAGACCAAGGCCCAGATCAATGACATCTTCCAGAAGCTGAACTTCTTTGACCGCTCATTTTACCAGCTTTCAGTGGTCACCTCGGAAATCAAGGAGGAAGAGGAGGAGCTGAAGAAGACCACCAGCTTCCTGAAGGCCAACAATGAGGAGATCAAAAATTTATCGCTGGAGATCAACTCCAAGATCAACAGCATCCTTCAGGAGCGCAGCCAGCTACAGAGTAAGGTGGGGAGTCTGGAAGAGAGGCTTAAAGGTCTTTCTCAGAGCATGATCCCCACCGAGCAGATCAAGGAAATATCATCCCTCAAGGTAAGGAATGGCCTTTGGCCTCATATGTACGGTGGTTCCTGCTTAATGTTACCAGAGGTGAATGTACGTGCTTTGCAATCCTTTTGTGAATACTGGTAATATTAAAAAACTAGTCATGAACATGTGTTGCACCAATTACCCAAATGTATTAGGTATCACACTGGACACAGATGTGAACAACTTCTGACATAGAAGTCATGCCTAACATTAATGTTTCAGGAGGTGATTGAAGCTCAGGAGAAGACCATCAGTGACTTACTAACAGCTGTGCGAGAGCAGCATGATCAGTTAGACCACCAGAAGATTAAGATTAAAAGCCTGGAGGAGAAGGTCAGTCTACTTCACAGGACAAGCAAGTATAAATACACTGGATTTTGCTATTATAGGCCAAGCTTATCCAGTAGGTAGAAGCGATTTACAAAGAATATAGTAAATGTTAAATCACACACACACACACACACACCGTATACTTTTTTTTTTATCTCAAAAAAGGTATACATAATCTCCAGCATGTATAAGGTAACGCTAAATGCATTTGTTTGTATTTTCTATTGCAGCTTAGCTATGACAACTATCAAGAGACGACTGAGAAGGCAGAGGACTCAGAACTGGACCAACTTGATATGTTTGAATATCTGACTAGAAACTCGACCTTGGAACCAAATGGTAAGACATTTATCAAATCTTCCCAAATGGTAAGAGATAAATAAAACTTGTTAAGTAAAATTGACAGAAACTCTAGTGCTGCATCTTTTAAGCTCATGGCTTACAACCATAGCATGTCTTTGTTTTTCAGATCTTCCAGTGGACTGCAGTGAGTTGTTCAACAGGGGAGAGAGAAACAGTGGGGTTTACGCTGTCAAGCCAAACCAATCTGAGCCATTTAACGTCTACTGTGAAATGAGTTCAGGTGGGTGAGACTCAAGCAATCAGTCACATAAGACTTCTCAGGAACAATTTCCAATTTATTTATTTTTGGTGGCAGGGCAAGTTACACGGAAGTAGCTAGGTCAGTAGAATGATTGTGATTAATGTGTCATCTATATCCACATATAGATAACTAGAAAAAAAGTGCTTGCTTATCACACCATGCTGAAGAAATGATCTTATGGTGAATGAAAGAGACTTGTGTTTGTGTGTTCTTCTGTGTGTTCAACTACATTCAGTTACTCTGCTGACTTGAAATATCTTTGATGTTTGATGCACAGGACGTGGTTTGACAGTCATCCAGCACAGGATTGATGGCTCAGTGGATTTTGACCAGACATGGGTAAAATACGAGAAAGGATTTGGAGACTTGGAAAGTAAGTAGGCCTGGGCTACTGTTGTGATATTCTCCTAGGGTAAGAAAAATACATGAATATTCATATTTTTAAAAGGATTATGAATTAAAAAGGTAGGATTAATTGTAGATGATAAAAGGTACCAAAAGTATTTAGGTATGAGACACAAACCTTTATAAAACTAAAATAATAACGGCTCATTAAAAGCCATTCAAATGTTTGATTACTTATCTGTCATAGTTTTAGTCAAGCAAAGCAAAGAAAAAAAAAGTGATTCATTTCAAACCAATAATCACTGAACACTGGGCTTCTAGAAATATAAAGCAAATGGCCAGTCAATAGAGTGTTAAAGTAGAGCTTTAATCTTTGAAGATAAGCTTGCAAGCCTATTATCACCTCACGCCTTACAAGCTTCTTAAGAAAAGCAGTTTGGCATTCAGGATGGAAAATAGGAAACAATCATTGCAAGTACTTCTTATAATAACAGCTCAAGTAATTATAGCTTATCAGCCTTGCTTAACAAATCGGCTTCCTGTACTGTCTGAGTGACAGCATTTCTGTAAATGGATTCTTTGTTGTCTACTTCAATATTATGTCAATGAAGTTAACTGCTGCCCGCTATCTCAGGAGTTACAGATAGTAGCCTCTTTTGATTCTGACAAAAGTTTATTAACAGACATATTTATTAAATCGACAAAAAACAGAACATAGCAGTGGTTGTAACCTTAATGCTACATCAACAAATCAGATCCAGAAAACAAAAACCCTAAATAGGCATTTGCTCCATTGTGTGTGCGTCCTAAACGAGAATTTTATTTAAAAGAGCATCAAAAAAAAGACACGGTCAAATAAATACAAAAACCGACATTTGTATTTCAGAGGAGTTCTGGCTGGGCTTGAAGAAGATCTACAGCCTGGCAGCGCAGGGACCCTCTATTCTGCGGATTGAGCTAGAGGACTGGAAAGAGGTGCAACACTGGGCAGAGTACCAGTTTTCACTGGGGGGTCCCTCCAGCCACTACACCATCCACCTCAGCCACCACTCTGGGGACCTGCCGGACGCCATGGTCTACCAAACCGGCATGAACTTCTTCACAAAGGACAGAGTCGACACCCACCGCGACGCCAGCTGTGCTCGCAACTACACAGGTAAAGAGGAACTGGCAAGGACCGTTTCTTATAGTTAATACTAGTAGGATATATTCAACCTCCATTGCCTGATGTCTCTCATTGCTGATTGATTTTGACAGGCGGTTGGTGGTTTAACACCTGCGGAGACACCAACTTGAACGGGAGGTATGTGTGGTTGAGGGCAAAGGGGCGTGCTCTGAGGAGGAGGGGGATCCCCTGGAAGCTTGGTGCAGGAAATGCAAACTGCATCAGGACCACCAAGCTCTCCGTACGACCGGCCCTGGGTGCTGAACGAGGCGTCTGAGTCCCACAGCATGACACTTTCACACGCTGCTTGTGTCCGCTCACAGGAAATACGCATAGTGAGAGAAATGACATAACCTAGGCATAATGCATATTCACCACACCATACTAGTTGGTACTACAGCATTATACTGACTGCTTCGCTACACAATTCCGTTATGGGAGGGTGTGCTGATCAGCACACAAGTCAAGAACAACGTAATGTGCATCAAAGAGAAAATTTGCTGAATTGTCACAATGATGCAACCATCCCAGCACAAGGTTGTTACCCTGTTGGGCTTGATCCTGGGAGATGAGTAAATATATGGTGTGCAATCTCTGCAGTCACTTAGAGAGGACTTTATATATCAGCAACCCTGATTCAATAATGTCTGCACCATGTCTAAACACTGTACTAAGAGACAATTGCAGAAAGGGGATTATTACCCAACACAAACATGAAATTGCTTACCTATATACCTTATAATGCAGTGAGCCTAAATGCCAGCATAGTTGTGCAAATATATATAATTTAAGAAGGACTATATCTGTGTAATATGAAAAATAACTGCATGTTTTAAGGATTCAAAGGTACATATTATCCAGATAAAACTACATAAATCAAGCAAGAAAAGTACTTTATTACTTTCTTTTATGTGTGTCGGGAAGAGAAACACATATATTGCCAATATACTCTATTTTGATGTTATATGTTACTTTGTTTTATGTTAGAATATAGTCCAAAAGTGAAGGCTTCTGCAGGATACAAACAAAATCACTAAGCTCAGTGTTTTTTACTTGAAAATCTATTTAAAAAATTTTCATACTGTTTTCTAGTTTAATTTTGTTGTTATTAATCAGGCCATTTCCATGTATTTTACTGTTATTGAGTCATATTGACTTATTAGTCTTTCAACATAATTTTCTGTACTACAGTATGTAGGCCTATTTCTTTGTTCGGTTAAAACGCTCAATCTCAAACCAAATAAAAACCTATATGACATGCATTCAGAGTTCAATGTGATTGCATTCTTAATGAAACAAAAGCTTTCTTGGCCATTCACACATTAATTCACAGCAAGTTATACATATCCTAAATTAAACGTGACCAAATACAAATGCTGACTTGTGGATTGTTAGTTTAGAAGGTCAGCTGTGAATATCTACACTAAACAACAAAAGCGAGAAACTAGATTGTATGCTCATTTATGGGGTTTGGGTTGAAAGTGACCTGGTGCATTCAGTTTACACGTGAACAAGTTTTAGTTTATGATATACTTTGTTGTTCCCTCTGCATTTGACCCACCAAGCACTGAAATTACATTCTGTATCAGGGGTTTCTATTAAACCACCTTAACCCTCGTGACGCCCTTAAAATCTAGTCTTGAACAACTAGGCTGTGCCTACTGATTGTGTATGATTGTATGGTTCTTTTTATTGTCATTGCTGTGTGTATTTATTTCTTTATTAATTATTTCTTTATGTATTTGTGTTGATTTATGTACCTTTTAACCCTCCTGTTTTTCTCAGGTTTCAACACACATCTTGTTGTGCCAGCAGTTCACACACATCATGTGTGTGTGTAAGATGTAGATTTAGGTTAACGCCTTCTATCTGCCACAAAGAGCTAGTGATTTGGGTCATTTTGACCCCGAGGACATCACAAGGGTTAGGTTTACATTATGTCACGTTTAGGTCTATTTAATACATTTCACAATCACTATATGATACGAAAAGGAAGTGAATGACAAATTGTTTAGCTCTGTGAATGATTAGCTATGTTTTGTGTGAACATGTAATACTGAAGTAAGGAAGCTATAGCGTCAATGATTTAATAAAAGTTCAATACTCCTTTAACCCGACGGTGTGGTGGATCGATAAAAGCTGGCGCGAGTTAATCTACAGTAGGTAGGCAACCTGGTTATCTGCAGACAAACACAGCTGTAAGGCCATGTCAACGCAAACGTTTCATAAAGGACATCCATCTCAGGGACCTTGACAGAAATAGCAGCTTAAGGCCAGACATGTCCAAAGCTCAACAGACTGTTTTTGTTTTTCCTTCTTTTCAATAAATAAAAGGAACATGATTAATCTGTACTACAACACAAGATTATCACCTCACTATATACAGGATATGTGTAAAACGTCTCTTCACCATTTACTACATGTGGGCCTTGATTTGTAAGGCTCTACATTCACATGGGCACACATGCTAAAAATAATTAAAAAGAACCAGTAAGTGATTTTGTAAGACTCACCAAATATCTCCTCACATTCCGCTAGCTTACCGAATGACTAATTATACCTTTGACTGTGGAGTGGGAAAGGTAGCCTGTTGGCCAGCACAGTAACATTACCTGTAAGTGGTGTTGGGCACATAGACATCCCTGGCAGGGAATTCCAGGATCTCCCTGGTGGGGCGCACCCTGCTGTCTGGATAGGGTTTGACTTGCAGAAGGTCAGGGGTGAGGCAGTAATGGGGGCTCTCTGGGGCCGGAGAGATATCTAGCTTCAACTGGGCTGTGGAGAGCACAAAGCCAAATAGGAGAATTTAAACATAATATCAAAAAGAGTTAGCTCACGAAGCTAACTCTCGAGAGTTAGCTCACATCCAGTGGAATCATCACTTCCATGCTAAACGCATGGAGCCATTACAGGCACCGTACCTGTGATGGGTCTTAGTCTCCTCAACACTGAAGAAGGCCTCCTCATGTCAGCCAGGAACTTATACAGGTCCTCATCACTCAACCGGTCCCCCTCCTAAACACAAACAAACAAAAATAATAAATAAAAGCGGTTTCCATGGTGCGCTTCTGTGTAATAATAATAATAATATATAAGAGGGCCATGTTCTCAGTTGACCTGTCTGTCTACACAAACTACAGATAATGTTGACACGTCATGAATGTACCCAGGGCCCTGGATGTACACACATGCGCGCTGGCACGGGTGCTACAGTACACGTGTGTGTGTGTGTGTGTGTGTGCGTGCGGTCGGACCTGTTTGAAGAAGTTGGTGACGGTGAGGGTGGCAGGTCTGAAGCCCGTCAGGCTGCAGGACTCATCCCCGCTAGTAGTCCTCTCCAGCGAACGCCTTCCCATAATGCTCGAGTTCCTCCGCTCTGACCAGGAGCCTTTCCTCTCTGCACACAGTGAATTTCATATCTATACACATTACAGAATATTGTAGGTTTTGATCTGTCTCAGCTATTTCGGGTGAGCTCTAAAAATCCTTGCTGCAAAAAATATATATAAATAAATAAATAAATAAATGAATAAATAAATAAAATGTTTGCGGGCCAAATCTGACTTTCTGAGGTCAAAAGTTACACAAACAAACTTCAAATAACACCCCGCCAATCAATAGGGCTAGAGTGGACACTTTGTTTGTTGGCTGCCTCGTTTGACCTCAGTGCTTTACTTTTTAAAGCACTGAGGTCTGAGCTGATTTTAAGGTGTAGCTGAGTTGCAAGTAGCGGAAGTCGCCATGTTTGCACATAGAGCTAGCATTGGATAGCACAGCTGATCTGCACGACTAGGTTGCAGTGTAAGAACTGCTGTCACCCTTAATTATATAGAATTATGCCACAAGAGGGCGCCATCTGATCGTGTATGTATTTTGTGTGGTTTTTTAAATATCATTGCAGTGTATATTTCTTTATTAATGTTTTTGTATTAATGTAATGTAACAAATGTTTGTGCCTTTTACCCCTCTTGTTGTCCTCAAGGTTTCAAACACACACCTTGCTGTGCCAGCAGTGCACATCATATTTGTGTGTAAGCTGTAGAATTAGGTTTAGCTCCTTCTATCTGCCACAAAGAGCTAGTGATTTGGGTCAGTTTGACCTGAAGGACATCATGAGGGTTAAAAGGGGAAATAATTTGTAGGCCGTTAAAAAAAAACAACGTTGTTTTGGTTTCATCCCCTCTGAAAACACGAGAGAGCGTCCAGTGGTGGTGGGCAAGTACAATTACGTTGAAGTCAAGTGCATGTTTTGAAATGTTGGTAGAGCTAGATGAAGCGATACAAACAGGTGTACTCTAGAAACGCTGATTGGTTCAAGGCTGTCCAGTAGTTTCAAAATGAACCAGAGGTCTACGCCCAGTAGGAGGCAACATCTGCAAATAATTCCCAATGGAGCGTGCCCAGACCCTGTTTTTAAACAAAGCGAGTCAGCTTGCAGTTTTTTTTGCGAGGGCTATACAGTACACACAGTGTGACAAAAATGTCAGATTGTCCCTTTAAATAGTTTGACTGGAAAAGCGCTCCAACACGGTTTTATACCCAGAGCACCGCTACACAGTAATCACTTGTGTCTTCTGAGTGTCAGACCTGAGAGGCTCATCTCCAGTTCTGTGTCTCTCTCCAGACTGCCGGCACTGTTCACAATGTTCATCAGGTGGATGGCGGTCCAGGCGAAGGGCATGCGGTATCGACCCAGACGCTGGCAGAACTGCTCCGACTGGCTGCGGAGCTTCTCCAGCTTCTCCTTGTTCTGCACAATGGGAGGGTATTAAATGCTTCTCTGCTTACATCGCTGTTTAACTAATGATTGATTAAATAATACAGTAGCTACCATTCATTCCCTAATTCTATTGGGAGGAGAGTAGATAAAGTTCCTCATTCCATATATTCTCTATGCACACACACAGTAACAAAGCTGGCCTTTGGGCCCAGGTGAGAAAACATACTAGAACATAAACTATTAAACTAGCTTAAAATATTAGCCTGGTATGACCATTCGTTTTTCACTCCATAATTTGTTCCGCTCTGCGTATTGGCCAGCTCAATTCAATTACATTAATCAGAACAACGAATGATCCTTGGTGATTTTCAAACACAGGTGCTAGCAGACACTTGCAGGGTGGTGGTTCTGTAACCGAATGATATAAGGTTTTCCACTGACAATTACCAGACTGATTTGCAAAGCGGAGGAAATATTTGACTAACAGCTTAGGAAGGAGGCAGTGGAGGGAGAGTACCTTGGCAGCATCAGACTCTTTGAAGACCATGTAGGGCTCAGCACACTCTCCAATATCACCCTGCTGCAGGACCTTCTCCAGCTAGGACCCAAAGCACACACATAACAATAATATTGTACTGAAACAGCACAGGTGCTAGACTGTATGTTAACTGTAGGTCAAGACTAGGGATCCATTCCAGTCCAACCTATAAAAGACTTTATTTGCTAAGAGGCCATTTATTTTTTACAGATGTGTACTTTCGTTAAGCTAAATACTAGCTGTATTGCTTTTGAATTTCCGTATGTATCTTTTTATCTATCTCATTTATCAGAAGCAGTGAGTACTAGCCTCATTCTCTGTAAAACAAAAAGGGCTGACCTGGATCACCAGGAAGACGTCCTGGGAGGGGTAGGTGATGGAGAATATGGCAGAGCGCGCCAGCGTGGAAATGGCGGCCGTCTGAATGTGCGGACGCAGCATGGCTTTTGTCTGCTCAGAGTTCAGGTCGAAGAAAAAGTTCTCCGATATCTGAGGAATACATACACAGAAAATATATACAGAAGATGCACAAACACAGAACACATATACAGCATAGTCCCCCCTCTCTCAGCAGAAGAGAGAGAGAGAGCAGTATGGAATATTGCTGTCTCTCTTTTCATTCTGTTCTTCCATTCTTCATCCCTTCTCTCTCCCTTTCATGACATATGGGAGCAAGTCTGTTCATATATTTACTATTCACTATGTGTTTAATCAAAACATGTTCTACCTTAACTTTATGTCTCAACACAAAAGCATTTTTGGCTTATTACTGTATTTTCTATTTGCCATTCTACAGTCTAAAGTGCAGTAGCCACAAAGATATACATTTTTGTAAGCTAAAAGTACAAGTGTTTGCACTTAATGTGCCTTCATTTCAAGTAAATTAAAACAATTAGTGTGCAAAGAAAATATTTATATTTTAGTAATTTGAAAATACTTTTAAACTGTAGATCTATCATAACAGTAATATCTACATAACAAGACATGACAACTACACAAAATATTAAACATGTTCTCAGCTCCTAAATTGGTGTTCATATATTATACTGTTCAGTTAATAGTGGGCCTTAATCCTTGAGCGTGGCTCCATTAGACTGCATATCCCTGGAAGTGGGTGACAGACGCGGTGACATTTCAGTGACAAAAAGCCCACTTCACTGCTAGATGTACTGGGCGGTCTTGTGAAATAGGGGACCGCTTACGCATAACAATATATATGAGAGATTTGCTCATCCCGGCAACTGCTACCCTCTAGTGTTTGTCAGGTAAAGAGGAGAAGAAGACAGATAGAGGGATAGAGAAAGTAGATGGCCTCTAAAGTTAGATAAACAGACATAGCATATGATTTAACCACATGCACGCAAAAGGTAACAGAGCCACTGCATAAACTTTTATAGCCCAGTCATCGAATTCGCATCGGCCTCGCATCTATTTTAATGGCTTACAGCAGTGACCCAACAACGCAGGGCTTGGTGCCACTGTAGAAAGCATAACAGCTTACCTTTTTCTTTTCCTTGACATCGTATAAGGCCAAACTAGCAAAAATGGGCTCAATTTCGATCTCAAACCTTCAAAATACAAGAAAAAGGAGTGGGTCAGCAGAAAATGGCAGTTAAAAATGGTACGGAATAAAAAAAAGGGGGGGAAAGAAAGCTTTGTAACTACTTACTTCAAGGACAAGCACTTGACGAGGAGTCTCTGGCCAAAGTGCTCTTTCGGCACATCAGGCACACAATGGCGTTCAATGGGCTCATCCTACAAGGAGAAAGAAAAACAACAAATCTCACAGAAAGTGTTTTAGAAAGTGCAGTTATGAGTGTTGTTGAACGCTGTTATCCGATTCTTTTTAATGGTGCATGCTGGTATATTATCGAAGGGATCATGATATCAGAGGCATCTGTGTTATCATGGTTGGCTTACAGCCATACCTGCAGTCATTGAACTGCTGATAACATAAGAGATGGGCTACATTTCCAGAAAGCCAGAGATGCATAGTACTGCAATTGTCGCAATTTGTCAAGGCATGCATGATAATACAAGACTATTACCGACACATTTTGTTTATCTTAATGATCATATTTATGAATTTCATTACTTATTTGAAAGAAAACTATTGGAACAGCCTATTAATAAATCAGTAAACTGGTTGTTAAAAGGTGAGACATTCTAATCCAGCCAGCTACATTTTGTCTGCTAGCTGTTCATTCTGTGTGCGGTCTGAACATAAACCCAGTGTTCCTACGCAGCCCTGGCTGGGTAAATGGGAACACAAATAAAGTGGTGCTGACCGCACCACACAACACTATCCCAGCCTTGGCAATGTGTGTCCAATGTGGGTGGAGGAGTTCCTGAATTTTAGAGGTATATTGGTTTGACTGTTAAGTGGAAATATCTGTTTAATGTCTTTCTCCAGCATGTCTCACTCCACCTTTATCTAATTGTTAACTGACATGATCTTATAGATTACACATCTGTAATATATTTATAGAAACATTTATATATTAAATAAAAGCAGACACTGCTGCAGTGGTCTCTTCCCCCCCCCAGCGCTGTACAGCAGGTGGCGCTACATACGGTACCTCATCCAGGGCGGGGTGCAGGGCGAACAGCTCGCGGTGGCGGTGCGCCTTGCGCTGCTCCTCGTTGTGGCGGTCGATCTCCTCGTTGGGGGATCGGTCCAGCAGGTGTGGCAGGAGGGCGTCGGGGAGGGAGTTCTTCAGGTCAAAGATGCTGCAGGCCCAGCTTCCGCGCGGTGTGTCATCTATCGACATGGACCGACGCTTCAGCTCGTCCTGGAGGGAAGCCCCCGAACACAAACAATGGGAATGTGTGCAATTTGTCGACAAGTCGATTCAACTTTGCTACTCTCACTACTCGGCAACAGAAATACTAAAATAGAAGTCTGTTAAACATATCGTATATAATCATACGGTTAGACAATTGTCTGGAAAGAAATATTGCGCATAATTGTAAGAGCCGTTTGAAACCATTAATCACATTCTTCAATAACCAAATCGGATTTTAATGTGTGGCACTTTGAGTCAGGGACAATGTTTAACGTTATAGATTAAAATGTGCTCAATTTTGATTGTTCTCCCAAGTGTTTTCTTATTATTAGGCTAGTCTAAGTTTAACCCTCGTAATGTACTCGTAATATAGTATTTAGCCACACGGCGGCGCCATCTGATTGTGTATGATTTGTGT
>JAODUG010080897.1:0-12699 GCA_027564795.1 Aphredoderus sayanus
TGTGAGCTCACGTCATAAATATCCCCATGTTGTTTGATTACCCCCCTTCCACTCATATACACACACACACACACACACACGCGCACACGCACACACACACACACACGCACACGCACACACACACGCACGCACACACACGCACACACACGCACACATATAAGTCACACTGTTAAAACAAGCAGCATGGTGCTTTTCCCCCACCCATTCTCCCCCACCCATTCTCTGGCTTTGAGCTTTTGACGCGGTGCTTGCCGATTTATTGGAGGAACCTTTCCCATGCGACCGATAAGCATTGTGATGGATGCGTGATTTGGCGGTGCCAAAATGGCCTTATCTGGCCCCCCCCACCCCACCCCCCCCCCCCCCACGAGCTACTATCTCAACAAAGCTGATGAACGGCAATGCTCTCCACCCCTCTTCCTCTGCTCATATTTCCCTCAGTCTGCCTTTCATCTCTCAGATGGCATCCACTGATACATGTTCTCTGAAGAGCCACTTTCACTAGGAACAAATGTATTCTATTATTTAATGATTTAGTTATCTATGCACTTTGTGGCATGCTTATTTGTGTGTGCGTGTGGGCGTGTGTGAATGTGTGTGTGTGTGTTGCAGCGTTTCTTCTGTTTTGCGAGAGTGCATGTACGTGTGTTTACAAGCATATGTAGGAATCCGAGGAGCGCAGATTGAGTTGGAAACCGCTGATTCGGTTCCCTCCCCCAGCGATCCGTTTCACATTGTTATTCTGCGCTCCAGATGAAATAGCCCGCTATTTAGAAAAAAATGGCTATCAATCATCCCAATTATTGCTGGCAAACTTCAAAGTGCTTTTGACTCGCTGCTCATTTTCTTTCTATTAGTAACACTCAAGTGGATAGAAATGCAATCGACCAGAAATAACAGAATGTTGTGTGTCAGTGTGAGAGAGAGATAATGCATGCATATGCGTGAATATCAGAGTGTGGGGTTTGTTTTGGAGAGTAGACTTTCAGATAAAACCTAAAGTGGGCGAGTAACATAAATATATTCTGTTTGCCTCAAACCAAAAGGTGAAACCTGATGTCTTTCCTCTTCGCCTGATGTTTAATTAACTTTGCTGCTCTTCAAAAACACTGCGGTGTGCTTTGACTGACTACATTGTTATTAAGTCAGTGTGTGTTTGCGTGCGCGCGCGCGTGTGTATGCAGTTGTACTAGAGTGTGTCGGCGGCTCATCTTCCAAACATCTACGTGTTGTGTGTTGTGTCAACATGCAATATTTACACATCACGTCACGCACAAGAGCATAGCACATGCATCTGCAAGTGTTTGTGTTCCGCCACTGTTTGCATAGGACAAGAAGTGCCTTCCGGGCATGAACGCACACACAGTTTCAGCCTGGCGACAGGCAAAGCAAGAGGCATCACTCACCTCCCCCCTCGCCTCTCCCTCGTTCCCCACCAAGGAATTAAGTCTCACTCGCTGCTACTCCAACGCTGTCCAACTCGATTTTAGCAGAGTTTTTACATCGGACAAATCCGTCCATATCTTCTGTTCTCGCGGGGGGTTCCTTTATCGCACTGTGGCCCCGGCTAAAGGGAGCCAGGGAGGAGCCGGAATGATTGGCAATCTGGGATTCTCGTGTCGTGTTTCAATGTCTGGTACCGTTGTCAAAAACATGCAGGTCCTGGCGTGCATTGAGAGACACATACTGTGTGTTGAACTTCAACAGGGACCCGGCAGTTTACTTTTAAACATGCGCGGCCCATTCGTGAGATTAATGTGGTGGGTTTGGGTTTTACCCATACTGCTTCTTATCATCGTGCATTAGTCATAAAGGGATGCCTGGCTTAACTAAGTGGACTAAGTGGGGTGGCAGTGGAGGCAGTACAGGCATTGGTCTTGCAATTAGCCACCACTGGAAAATGGAATATATTAGCCAGGGCCGCTAATCAGAGCAAGCTGAGGAAAGAATGCAAGTGTGTAATTTATGACATGTTAAATTTGGCTGGTGGGCTCCCTCCTTTCTTCCTCTCTGTCTCCTCGCCCTGAAATAAATTCCGTTTATGCGGAACAACACAGTTTAGACCGCAGATTTCTAACCCTGGGAAACTGTGTTTTTGTAAAGTTAAGCATGCAAGCGTGTATATGTTCTAGTTTTTCCTTGTTTCTTTTTTTTTTTTGTCTGTAAGTGTGTTTATTTGCCTTGGAGCCAAGTGCAACTTGGATTCCATATGTCTGGCGGGTTGAGGCCTCCATACTTGGGTCGGTACTCCATTGATTGGCCTTACAGACAAATCACAGAACAAAGCGGAGAGATATAAACATTTAAATTGGGAAAAACGTTATTAACATTCAGCTTGGACGTGGGAATTGGCAAAGAGCGCCTGATTCAATTTTGTTGTATTATTCTGTTGAGCTGCCAGGTAAAAAGCAATACTGCACACATATCAAACCATGTGAAGTTCAATAGCCAGACCTCCCAGTTCACAGCCTCTCCACCCATGTACAGTAGGTGACCATCTGTCAACTACTCATCACTTCCCTGGTAAACACTACTTGGAACGGATCGCACTGATTACATATTCCCCACAAGTGAAAATACAGAAAATAGGGGGGGGGGCTGTGTTCTTTGTATATCTCCTCCCAGTACACACACTTGAAAGATCTGGCAAGTGAGATTACCAGGTGTTTACCGCGCACGGAGTTTACATTTAGGCCATTGTGACAGGACAGGGGATGTTTTCAGGGAGAGCACTGGCCTCATCTTGCCACCGACCAGATGGCCACCATCACTGTGCACTGTGTTTACCTCGTGGGTGGAGGCAGAATGGCAGAGAGACCAACATGCAAAGGAAAAGTGCCTCTCGCAGTGAAAACAAAACAACAAACAAACTAGGCTGTGCGGAGTGCGTACTGCACATTGTCTTCTGTCAAGGTACAGTACTGGCCTTTGAGAACCTGCGTATGCATATTTGCTTGTGTGTGTGTGTGTGTGAGCACTTGTGTGTGTGTGTGTGTGTGTGCGCGTGCATGCGTGCACCAGTGTGTGTCAGTTTGTGTATCCATTTTTCACCATCCTTATGGCACGCCTTTTGCTTGTACGTGTTTGTGTGTGTGTGTGTGTGGGACACACACACACACACACACACACACACACACACACACACACACACAGCAGGACGCCAGCCAGTGGACACAGCTGAGCAGGCAGCTGTGAGGAGGGGAGGCGGGTCAGAGGGAGGAGGGGGGACAACGGAGGGAAAGAAGTGCACGTGAAGAGAGGGGAGGGGAGGGGAGGAGAGGAGAGGGGAGGGAGTCACAGCAGCCCAGGAGGGGGCGGAACCTCTTCAGACTTTGACAGACTTTGACAGCCCCGCCCCTGTCTCCGGACGCGCACACGCTCCCCGCGCAGCGAGAGTGCGACAGGCAGAGGAACAACACGGGGTCAACCTCAAGGCAGTCCACAGTAGGCTGAGATAAATGATGCTCAACTTTAATGAAATTGGTGTAGTTCCAGTTAAAACACGGTTTGTACTGTAAAGTCAGTTGACAAAGGTATCCAAGGTCCTTCTAATAAAATAAAACAAAGAGGTTTTATGTCATAATAGAGGAAAACATCTGGAGCGTAAGAGGATAAAATGTTTGTGATTTAGCTCAGGGTCAGAATAAGCATGAACAGGAACCCGTAAAATGTTAACATCAGTCCTGTAACTGATCCAGAATTACAGTGCGTCGAGTTGTTAAACCGGCAGAGATCTGAGTTATTGGGTTGATAGGCACAATCTTGTGTGTAGGTCAAGTGTCTTCACATATCCTCACAAGTGGGCACATAGCACAGGAGTAGGCCGTGATGTGAAAATTGTGAGGCAGGTAGTGTGAATGGCAGAGGGATGGGGTGAAAAGCACTGTGGGAGTTGACCATCTGCCAGATGCCATGCTAGGTTACCATGAAGCCATACAGGGCTAACTGCTATAAAGTGTTGAATCGAGCTAAGCACTGCCACCCTCTATGAAAGGCCCTATATCATTCCAATTTCTAACTGTTATTTTGGGCAGACATTTTCAGAACATTTCAGCTCATCCATTTCAGTTAGTGATTTTAACATGCCCTAACTTAAAGTGGCTATATGTAGGCCAGAGACAATTGGTTGTGATCCAAAAATATATACATACCTGACATACTGTACCTAGCAACAAAACGAACTATTCAAATGGGTTAAAAAATTGTTAATAATGTAGGTGTTCTCTTAAAAGATATTATTTCACCACTTTTCACCAGTTGGCTATGAATCATGGGAGAGAAAGAGCAGCCACCGGGGAAATACCTACTGTAAGTGATTAGGTGAAGGCTGTAAATCAATAATGGCGCTGACCTCCAGATAGAGTGGCAGTTGGAAAAGTATTGAAAAGACATGTTGACAGTAAGATGAATGTTTTTTTTAAATGTCCATATGAACTTTCAAGAAATACTTTCAAAGTTTCTTTGGACTTACTCAAGGAAAAGTAATTACGCTATACGGTATACAGTATATTTACACAGATGTGTGTATTTTCATATTGGGTAAAAAATGGGCTTAATATTGTGAAAGTGCTAAAAAAAATGGCATGTTATGGATCTTTGAAAATGTATTATTCACAAGCAGTTTCTCCTTTTCACTATTTAAAGTACAATGTTACCCTTTTCTCACATTTCTTGCTTTCTATTTTCTTTAATATCTCTGTTAATAAATATTTTACAGCCTTTGGTTCCACAGGTGGCAATAATTCCACCTTCATCAGGAATCACGTAGCCATCTCAGTCCACGAGCACCGGGAGATGCATAGGCTACAGCACAGAATAATCCATTAGTTCAGTCACAGTACTAACTCATAGAGTCATAAGCAGGACCTGTAACACTTTTGTCCCGGACTCTGGGGATATTTTCAGCAGCCCTGGAGGTAATGTTCAGTCAGAGTGGTCTGAATTGTGCTGATTTAAGAGGTCTTGGCCACAACCATCACAGCTCACTGGACCTGTTGATGACTATCAGCCCTGCCCTTAGGAATGTATGAAGTCCACTGTTCCAACAAAGGCTGGCCTTTAAGTAATGAGCCGATAACTATCTTAAATAATGACTTTGGTTATTAGTTAGGGGTCACTGGAACCCCTTACTATGCATTTAATATATTTCAATTTTGACCCCCCCCCCCCCCCTTTGTATTAGACGTTGCTTGTAAATACCTTATGAATACAAATAATCACTGTTTGACATTTCTAATATTACTTTGTAGACATTTTTATGTCATGTTTGAACCACTTTTAACGTTGTGGTTGCTCTTTTAAATATGACAGATTGGTGCTGTATAATAGCCTACATTAATGCAATGCCATTGAGGCTTTACAGTAACCGAAGGCCTACTGAAGCCATGAATGCAGTTATAATAAAGCGTTGGATCAATGTTACTTTAATCAAACCCTTATCAACAGTATTTTTGTGAAGTCATACCTGTGCCAAACCCCATCCCGGCAACACACATCTGACGAGGAAAATCATCCTCACATCTCTTCTCTGTTCATTGTAACTCACAGCTCTTCTGTGGCAGCCTGCTATCCATTCCCTTACTAGTCATACCGTGCATTCGATGTGGGATTCAGGCCTACGTTGGATCCACAGTGGGCTCCTGGACCACCGGGGGGTCCAGGAGCCCACTCCATCGTTTAAAACATTGCCTTTTCCACTTCCTACTTCGCTAATCGTTTCTCTTCTGGAGTTCCTCCTTCAGCCATGTGTGTCTCCCTCTGTCCTTCGCTCTGCTAGGAGCGTGTGCCTCATCGCACGCCGCTGGAGTGGCAGCTGAGGAGACCTGGATTGAGAGCGGTGGAGTATCTTCTCCGTGCAGCGCTGTGCCCCAGTAGGAAGGTGTCAGGGGAGGCAGACAGGTCCTCCACTCTACGTTAAATATCATCTGACACCTAATCTGCTGCGCCTTCTGCCGCCGCCATCAGAGGTGTAAGTGACCGGGGGGGGGGGGGTAGCGGTGGATGGAACGGGGGGTGGGGGTGGTGGGTGGGGTGCGTTCCCTCCACAGGAAGGCAGCCTCCTCTCCTTTCATGTACACAGGCGTTGTGTAATTAATACATCAAGACAAAGGCTGCGCCAAAGTCTGCACGGCTTTGAAAAGAATGCAGACAGAAAAAGAGAAAGGTGGCTAGGGAGAGAGGCGTCCATCACTCCGCTGCGTAGCAATATCGACAGAGGATACAATTATCTTTCAGGGCGGCCGATATCTATCGTTAAGTTGCCACAATTGGGCATCGTATCAATAAATCATGCAGCTTATTTGGCAGACGGATCATAGGTTTGGAGTGGCGGCACGGGGCAGTGGCCAAGTAAACAGCCTTTTTATAATTCAACAAAGGCTGTGGGTCTGATGCGCTTGCAAATTGAAAAATGAATGAGATCCGACAAGAGTCCTAGGGAAATCAATCCCGCAAAACAAGTTTTCAATATGGAGATGCTAGAGAGATGATCACCTGGAAATTGTTGAAAGAATTCTGTGGTTTATTTATTTATATTTTGCAGAAAATTACTTTGTTCTGTGGGGCTAAGGGCCTGCATAAAAATCTAGTTATCTGTGTGATATTTAACTGTTTGGTGTGTTCAATTTTCCCCTTACTGTATGTTATTCAAGTCAAAGTAACTCAAAATATTCTCACAAATAAAGTGACAGTTTGTGAAGCCACCATTGACAATGAGTTCCCTCCCAATTTAGATTTTTTTTCTAAAATGGATTTCTAAATTTGTGCATCGCATCCCGCAATCATACAGTAGTATAAACACGTGAATCCAATCTGCATTGTATGCATTCTGTTGTTAAGGTCGATTTTAAGGACACATAAATAACTCATAACCTCGCCAACAGCTGCCAGGTAACTGTCTTGCTCAAGAAGAAGTCCATCCCCCCCTTTTGTTGGCCCTGCCTGGCCTGCTTCTACGCCGGTTTGGTTGATGTGACAGGGTAGGGCAGCTGTGGTCCGCTTTCAGCATGCAGGGGATGACACCCAGCCAAGCAGTGGGCCAGGTTCCCCCCACTAATCCTGGTGCGGCTGCTTGGCCCAGGAGTTCATATCGCAGCCATTTGTTTCTGCCACTTTGGCACACTGGCAGCCTTGCTCTCAATATTTTGGAGGGAGTTTGTCTGGCATCCCCGACTCTCCTCTCCCCAACCCAGCCCACCCTCCCCTTCCCGGGCCCCATCCATCACAATCCCTCTCCGGAGGATGGTCCATTTTCCCGCACGCTCCCCTGCCTTGTCTGCCTCTTGGCCCAGCTGGATGCTGTCTCGTGTAGCACTGGCCGTGGCTGTCACATGGTCCATGGCTGCCACACTTGTGCTATGCGAGGAGGGCAGACATGGCCCAGATCACACTGCAGGCATGGTGGACAGTGGACGTTTGTCTGTTTCGGTGCCATAGAAATCGACTGTGCCGTGGCCAGCGATGTGGCTTTGGACGCAGCCCCTGCACTCTCCGTTTTCAGTGTACCATCAGAATCATCGCAAAGCATCACGTTCCAGCTCATAAGGGTGAAACGTCAGAGTTAAATGAGTCACTGTACACATTCTGGTTAAGGCCTGTTCCGCAAGCAATGATACAGTGAAATCCAACTAATCTTATAGTAGAGTAAATCAAGATTCAAGATTAAGATCTTTTACCCTAGTTGCTTATCTGATTGCCTGTTCCCGAAGGCCTTACTAAATTGGTGAGACCACAGGCTGTAGGAACACATTGAACATATTGTGCGCGACATTGCCTATAGGCATGTGAAGGAGCATTTTGAAGCCTTGAGTTTGCCGTTGCTTCCATTAGCTTAGAAACGGAGCCAGATTTGCTTTTAACCCTCCAATTCACAACCCTCCCACAACTGGCCTAGGTCATGTGATCTGACATGTGATCATGCAAAGACTGACAGACAGGTTTGGGATAAGTTGATTGACGAGTCCTCCAGCACCGCTGGCTGCTCGTGGGTGTGTCCGGTGTCTCGCATCTTACACCTGCATAGTATTCTTTGGCTGGTTTATGTTTATGTCTACCTGCCTTCAACCTAAGACGTATAATTATGTTAGATTCAACTTTATTTTTGTTGAAGTACAAGTACAGAAGAAGGCATTTCAGTTAGCATCTAAGCAGAAGTGCAAATAGCAGTGCATTAAAAGATCAAGTAAACAATTAAATGTGCAATGAATGCAAATGGAAGTACAAATGGCAAGTCGAAATGTGCAAATTAGGGCAAATGAGAGTGCAAGGTGGTAATCGACCAGTTATCTCAAACGCCTCTAGCAATTTTGGGAGGACCCCCATGAAAAGGGTTCATGGGGATCAGGGGTTTATCCTGTGGAATAAACATGTAACAACAATGTTCAGAAACCCACGCATAATAGAAGAAGCGAAACCTTAACTTTAATTTTTATGGAAGGAAAGTACGGACCTCATACTGTATGTATCGAGAAAGGCTGTTTCTATTTATTTAGATTAAGACATTAGGTGGCGTGGTCATGGTGCCACATTGTACTGCATTAAAATGTACGTTTTAACACAACATTCTGGGCTCTCTGATGTCACAGCATCTGCAAATGCATTCCAAATAATTTAACATTAAATAACATAGTTGGTTAAGCAGGCAAATTAAGTGAGTCCCAATAGCAAAACAAGACCGTTAACTGTGAAATAGCATCTGTTGAAAAAAGGTTTCTGTGAGCTAGACTGTTGCCAGCGGCCACCTGATCTCTATTCTGGGGCCAATGACATGTTGGAGCAGCAGTGTCACCGTGGTGATGGGGGGGGAGGGAGGGGGGGTCACCCTGCCCTGGAGCAGCAGGCTGCCTTGTGACTCGGAACGCTGTCTTTCAACTGAGAGGTCCAGGGACAGCGAGCATCGCTTGTTTTTTTGTGCTGAAAGGCCCTTAAGCAAAAGAACAGAAAAAAAAGTTGTTAACAAAAGAAAAAAAAAAAAAACGCAAAGCTCAGCCGTCCCTGAAGGTGCTGTGCACTGAGGCTGACCCCGTGCCCTCTGACCTTCCTGTGGAGAAGAGGGCAAGTGAGAAGGTGAGACCTTTAGGGACCAATGGAGTTCCACAAAAAAAACTTGCCGTCTCCCCTTCTACCGTCTCCACGGTAATGGTTTAACCCCTGCCTACAGTTAGTTATGCAGGATCCCATGTGTGCAGAGACGTGTGTGTGTGTGCGTGTGCAGACATTGTGTCTAAGTCGAAAGGAATTAAGGGAGGGGTTTATTGGCTGGTGCCAACAGCGATTAAATCATCGCACGTAGCACCAAACTGGCACTCATCGCACATAAACGTCAGCTGGAATGACCTCGTCGCGGGCAGCCAATACAAAGTGTCTTTCACATGTGTGTAGGTGCGTGCATCACGTGTGTTTCTTTAGCGTATGTAATGTGTACCGGTGCAGTTTTAGAAGCAGAGAAGGTTAAAAATGGGAAAATATGGAGTCTGCTGACGTAAAACATCTAACCGCGCAAATAGACTTATCATTTTGTTTCCTCTGCAAATACTGAATGCAAATTCACATAATTGAATTCCTACATAAAATACATGACGCGCTTTCATTGTGTTAGATTTAGACTTCACATCCTGTCTTTACCACGGCTACAGCATAAACCTCTGGATATTATCTTTCTCGTGTTTGTTTGGCGGGTCTCATTTTGCTGAAGATTACAGCTTTTTTCACGAGACAAAGCTTTCGGCGGGGCTCTCGCTCGCAGCTTGCGGAAAGGTGGTGATTAAAGAGTGACCTTACGAGTAATTAGTAGCAACCGGGAGGTTTCACCGCCCGGCTATGAATCATGGGAGAGAAAAAGCAGCAGCTGGGGAAATGTTACCTAAGTGATTAGGCGACGGCTGTAAATCAATAATGACGCTGACCTCCGAATAGAGTGGCAATCGGCAAAAGATTGAAAGGACATGATTAACATGAATGAACCAGTCCTAAGGAGTGACATTCCCACAGTATATCCAGGATCCAGGAGTAAACAAAAAGTAAACCAACAGCCAAACTCCATGCTTATTTAAATGAATTTGCTGATTAGAAAATGTACAGCACGTATATATATATATATATATATATATATATATATATATATTTATACACACACACACACACACACACACACACACACACACACACACACTGTACAGTACATTTAATACATACTGTTTCTGTAATCCTGTAGGGATTAACAACATTATTACATACGGAGGATGTTAACTGATCATTTTTGCAAGGTTGTTGCTGTAAGTTAGTATAATACGTGGTTTAAATGGGAGTAGATCTCATCTCATAGCAAACACTCCTCTCTTCCAAATGGGACAAATGGCTCATTGGGATCGGCAGCGTTACAGTAATGTGTTCCGCGAGGCTGCCTGTTCCAAGTCAGTAGTCGATGCTCGGTTCCTCCCTCTCAGCCTCAAATAGACTGAACCCGTCTTCAGCTGTAACCAAGGGCAGCAGACACATTAGCTGTTGAAGAGAGGAGTTCAATAGCCCAAAACCACGTTTTGACAAATGTGAGAAGGTCTTACAGCAAAAGTGTATCTTTAAACATGTGGCTAATAGGGATATCTGAGGAAATTATTATTATTATAATATGTTTATATATAACAGACCCGTTGGGAGTCAATATTTTCCGCCTAACGTTTTTCAAGCACTTTTACATAGAGTGCAATGGAAATATGTCGTAGAAGCAGGTTAAAAACTAGAAACAATCATTTAAAAGAAAGCCTTTTGCTTATTTCTTTGCCCCACCCCCCTGCCCACCATGTCCTCGATCTTATTTATATAAATGTATTGCTCGCCTGAATTGTTGTCATCATATATTAATATTAGCTAATATTCTGTGGGCAGAGTGCAAGCCTAGAAAACTTCAGGCCCATGTGCAGCGTGCAGCAGGCTTTAAAAGGTTGTTTTCATGCTCATCTCCGACATTAAATGGCACATTTACGGGTCAAATTTAAAGCTAAATTAATTTACTCCATCGACCTGCAATTAAACTCCAGTTCCCAGTGCCACATGGTGGCGTGACCCTGGAGGGTGTGACACTGTCCATGCAGGCAGTGAAGACTCCCGCGTGGCTTGTTTACACACACACACACACACACGCACACACATACACACACACGCAGACACACATACACACACACGCAGACACACATACACACACACGCGCAACCTCCTCCACTTTCAACTGATTTTATTGAATAAGGGTACCGTGCTGCGGCAGTAATTGGGCTCTGAGCCCTCACGTTTTACACAAAAAAAACCTTTTATGGGGCAATTTACAATACCTAGCGTGGCATATTTAAGAGATGAGCTAATGAGTAGGCTCTCTGCCATGACAGCTTTGCGATAAGATGTATGTCTTAAATGTACTTTGTACATTAGGTATTCTATTTAGGTAGAGCCAGATTTGTCCAAAAGGAGGTGGATTTTCACATGGAGGGATAAAAAAGCTTAAATCACATTGCATTACAATGTAAATATTAGGGGTTTATAATGAGCCCGCCTCAGAAATCTGTTTGCTAAGTGTAGCCAAATGGGGTCATCCGTAAGTGATTTCGGGGGGGAAAAACAAGGAGGAAGGAAGCACATTTAGGTGAGTAATGATTAGCTTCTGGGAGCATATGCTGTAACTTTCATAGTCTTGATCTTAATGACTCATTTGGCAGTTGTTGTCTTGACCTATGTGTCCTGTGTAGATGTTCAAATGCTGAGGTGAGGCCAGATGTTTGGCAGACACTTACACACATTTATATAAAAGAAACGCACAGCAGACATAAACACACATGCTCACACACATACACACGTGCGCTTGCGCACGCACAGCGGATGTACACATGAATCCCCTAATGCAAACACATACAGTATACACACACACTCTTTCCATGTCTCCTCTGGCAGTCATTGGAGGAAGAGTTTTTTGTTTTTTTGGGTTTTTTTGTCCTCTGCCTGTTAATATGTTTTCCTGTCAGCTCTCTAAACCAGCCGCTGGCTCCTGTACAGACCAAGAGAAAAACTATTCAAACATGGTCACAAATATTTGAACTGCTTGAACTGCAAATAGGTTATCTTCCCTGCCAGTCCTACACCATCAAAGTGGAACCATAACTACTGCAATTTACCATTAGCTCCATTATTTTTGTAAATATAATATTTCATATTATGTTGGATGATGTTTTTACGTGTAGGATTTTCCACAGGTCTGGCACTGTTAATCAGTATTTCATAAAAATGTAAAAAAATACAAAATTAAATAATAAATACAACCTTTTTGACATTACAGCACCCCACTGTTTTACTGCATGCTGTCTGCACTTCTGCCAGCATTCTCCACCCAGGAGAAAACATGTTGGGAAAACTCAAGGTTAAAACCCATGATCTGTCACTCAGCTAGCTGACATTGCATATAGCACCTATTTACTACAGTGGCTATACCATAATACTGTAGTATTGTTGGTGATAGAAGCTACAGTATGAAGAAATCAGACACGAACATCCAAGGGACAATTACAATTTGCAGTGGAATTAATTTGTTCGGATATTCCTTGTTGCCCATTTAAGAACCTTATGAGGCCTTTCTGAAGCACATTATAGCTAATATTAGAGGACTAGGGATTGTAGCACTAGGGATTGTACCACCAGGACTCCTAGTTATACAGTATGTTA
>JAODUG010080908.1:0-12699 GCA_027564795.1 Aphredoderus sayanus
CCCCCCCCCCCCCCCCCCCCCCCCCCCCCCCCCCCCCCCCCCCCCCCCCCCCCCCCCCCCCCCCCCCCCCCCCGCATTAAACCGTCCCTGTCAGGAATTCATTTCCCTAGACAAAGCCAGACCCACAACAGCCTGCATCCCAGAAATGTGCCTCCCTCTCTCTCTCTCTCTCCCTCTCTCTCTCTCTCTCTGCCTCCTTCTCAGTGGTCCTCTTGCTTTCTTTCTGCTTCTCCTTAATTCCCTCTGCTCTGTCATCCAGACCTCAAACACACAAACACATGCGCATGACATTCCTGCGTGCAGAGCAGATTCACCCAATTTGTTTCCACTGCGCTATTGTGCGTGCGTTTGTGTGTTTAAGTGCGCCAGTGTGTGTGTGTGTGTGTGTGTGTGTGTGTGTGTGTGCGTGCGTGCACATGTCATGCGATGTCACGTGTACGTGTGTGTGTGTGTGTGCGCGTGTGTGTGTGTCAGATCCAGCCAAGCCAGTAAATATTAACCAGTCCCAGCTGTACTGTATGGCTCAGCTCTCATTTTCAGTGTGGGTAAAGGAAGTGAGAGAGAGAGAGAGAGAGAGAGAGAGAGAGAGAAAGAGAGAGAGAGAGAGAGAGACATACGAAATGCTATGTTGAATATGATAATTAATGAGAAAAGACAACAGGGTAGACTCTTTGTAATACTGTAGTAGCATTGCTAGAGAGTTACAGTACTTCCTCCCCTCAACAAAGTCACGTGTCTGTAGCATTATCAGCTTGCCCTACAATTTGCACTGGATTCAATATTCAATAGCTTCAGTTTCACACTGGTTACACACTATTTCCATGTGTGTAATGGATCAGCTGCCACATCATACATGTGCTTATTTAGCCTATACATCTGCTCTATTTTTGCAATGTCCACTCCCAGAAGTATACCGTAAAACAGTCCAACAATCAAACAAACTCACAATTTCAAAGGAAGAAGAAGCAGGCCATGAAGACCTAATCTGTCATAGATGTAGACCTAACAGTGACATTATTTTATCAGGAGAGCAAGTATGGGCTTCATATTGGGGCCAGGTGAGGTTTGGATTAGTCTCAGCCTCTTCCATTCATTAGCATACGTCACATACTGTATGCAACTTGTGCTGAACATCTGACACATAAACCCCTGTAAGCATGCCAGCACTATCAGGAGTTAGCAGGAGTTATTTGAGTTAGCAACAGTAACTAAGGGGGTGTAAAGACTTCTAGCGACAGGTCAATTCAGGTACAACATTAGTGCAATGCTTCTTTCCATTTACAATATTTTAAGCACTAACCATAAGCTATGTATTTAACAGATTTACAAGACCTGCAAACAGCCAGACTTGTGTCGTTTAATTTCCCAACAAATTCCTCAGTATAGTATTTATGGTTGATTTGGTCATTGAGTTATGTAGTTGGTCATGTCAATGCAAAGCATGTCAATCAAACATACCCATCTTGCCTAGGTAGGTTCTTGACACAGTTAACCAGCGTGTCCCAGACTTTACTCAACTAAAGGTTGGCTCTGCGAGACTATAGGTTAAGTTAGCTAGCAGTGGTTGACCGTACACGCCATTACCACTGTCTACACTACCATTGTCTCTCTCTTGCCTTATTCTACATCCATCTAATGGGAAGAAGGTGAGGACTTGCAGAATGCTGTTCGCTCACAGATGGGCATCCAGTCCACTCACCAATACCTTATGCGAGACAGACTGAAACAGGCAAAAGTAATGAAGGAAACACTGTAAAGATAAAATGAAAAAGCTAACAGTCTCTCATTTGTGCTGAAACACACTGACCTCCACCCTGACGGGAGGGGAGATGTGGAACTACAGCCACCCTTCGAGCCTATGGCATACTTCCCTGCTTCCACTTTAATTCACCCCTGCTAGTGTAGTGTGGGGTTATTCTTTCCCTCCGAGGCTCTAAATAATGTTTGAGGGTCTCACAGCCCTCCGATAGAAAAGAATAGAAAATACCTAAATCAAACAGCAGCCCCAAAGAGAGAGAGAGAGAGAGAGCAAGAGAGAGAGAGCCAGAGAGAGAGGGAGAGAGAGAGAGAGAGAGAGAGAGAGAGAGAGGGAGAGAGGGAGAGGCAACAAGACAGAAGGGTGGGGGGTTGACAGGGTGGAGTCTGCGGAATTCTGTCTGTGTTTGTTTTGGAAATGAACGCACGGGCGCAGGGCTCCCGGGGGGATAGTGGAAAAAAGACGGGGAAGAAAGGAAGGTTTATGGATGAGTGTGGACCCCCGCAGGTGGCCGACACATACTGATGGGAAAGGGGGGGGCGTATTTTATCACTGTGTGCGTGTGTGTGTGTGTGTGTGTGAGAGAGAGAGAGAGAAAGCTCACACACATGCATTTGGGAAACGTTGGCACACAGGCATGTGCCTGGGCATTGGCATTGTGCACTGCAAAGGAGAGGGTGTGTGTGTGGGGTGGGGGTGGGGGGGGGGGGTGCGGTTCTGAAGGAGACATTCCTATGATATGGGGTGTGCAAGGAAAGGGGGAGCAGGGAGCCAGCGGTTAGTTAGCGGTTAGAAAGTATGGTGAGGAAAACCGAGGCCTGGTCCAGGGCTGGGTCTGTGTACAACGCCACAACCCAGCCGCCTGGCCCAACCTGGGGAGAGGAGGTGAGGGGAGAGGGGAAGGGAGCCACAGGGAGGCCTCCATACCCCACCACCGGGCCCCACAGCCACCCCGTCCTCCCCCATGAGGCCCACTGTACGGCTGTCTCCGTGCCGGGGGAGATGTAGTGTGGGAGTGGCACTGCCTTAACTGGGCTGAACCCGCTGAACCCTGGTGTCTAAACATTATGGGAAATATAGAGACAACACAGGGGCCTGCACAGCCAGCCACCGCACATGGGGGGCTGCAGTAGGGGGCTTCAGTGAGGCAGGCTGAGTACCTAGAGAGAGCTGATGGCATCTCTCTGGGAGTGGCTGTGGTCTGCGCTTTGAGCTGGAGATGGGTGGCGGGTGCAAAGTGAAACACAGTAAAACGTTATATTGATTCTTTGCTTTGGTTCTTTCTTTTTTCTGCTCTTCCGTTCTATAATATATTTTTCATCAATAGATAGATAGATTTAAACATGGCATGACCATCACTCTCTATGGGAGCAGACTGTGTGTGGGTGGATGATGGAGAAAGGGGCCCAGGCTGCAGTAGACAGACGCACCCAACAACAACAGGAAAAGAGTACGATTTTTGGCTACAAGTCCCTGCTCCATCTAACTGGTTGACCACCCACCAGAAAACAGCATGATGCAACTAGCCTGCAACACCAAACTACATTTGATTAAACCTGTGTATTTAAAAAAGAGCTTTGAGGAACTTCATACATTGTTCACAGAGTTTGACCTCTACGTAACCCTTGTGTGTGAAAATGTACTTAAAAAAACAGATTACGATTCTGATTCTAAATACTTTCCAGAAGGCAGAGTGATGTACAGTACAATGGCAGTACAACCTCTGTACAGTATACAGAGCTTTCATAGTGACTGTAAATAAAAGATATAAAAAAATATTGTGTATTACGCTGTGTATTTCTGCATTTGCCCTCGTGATGTCCTTAAAAATATCGGATTTGGCCACACTGCGGCGCCATCTGATTGCGTATGTTTTTTATGTTTTATAAGTGGCATTGTTGTGTGTATTTATTTATTTATGTATTTGTGTTGTTTTTTCGTGCCTTTTAACCCTCCTGTTGTCCTCGAGTTTCAAACACACACCTTGCTCTGCCAGCAGTGCACATCATATGTGTGTGTAAGCTGTAGAAATAGGTTTAGCACCTTCGATCTGCCACAAAGAGCTAGTGATTTGGGTCATTTTGACCCGAAGGACATCACAAGGGTTAGAGGATGAGAGATTATTATAATCAATTACAACAGGCAACCACAGACTGGTTCTGAGAGAGACTTGCTCTATAGGGTGGGTGGGCAGACAGTCTTGCGGGTAGAGGGTAGGGGGCTTCCAGGATGTGATGATAGTCTTGCCTCCACCCTACATAATTTGTGTGTGGGTGTAAGAGACCAGACCAACCATTATATGATCAGGATTGCCTTTTATAAGTGTCATTGATAATGAAACTGGTGCTCTGCTAAATCATGGGCCTATTACTCAGACAACTCATGGAATGAACACGGGAACCACAAACGTAATAAGCATTATTACCTATTACTGGCATAACGTCTGGAACCACAGCCACTGAGAAGTCCCTCAACAAGCAACCCGCGTAAATAGGCCAACCAATTTCCCACAAAATGCCCATAACAGTTGGTGATTTTGAAAGGGGGCACAGCTTGTGCATATCAGCAAACTATGACTGACATATCGTGCAAACGCACATGTGCGCTGGCTGCACACATATGAGCAGCCTATGATATATAAAAAATATAATGGTCTATAAAACAATTAATATAGAGGCGGGCATTTCAGATATCCTTCAACATGGCGAAATGTAAAATGTATAAAAACAAGCCCATATATCTCGATCGTAATACATCCAGGTGCAACTGGTGCCCGAGTAAAGCACATCTGCCTACTTGGTATTTACCTCAGGCAAAACGTTGTCTGTCAGGAGACAGGAGGGATAATCGATTCTTCTTCAACGGCTGTCACTTCCCCCGGGCTCTGTGCAGCTCCCCACACGATCAACAACCTACTCAGATGAAGAGTTTCCCTCCCTATTTCTCGTATAATCGCCGATTAGGCTCTTGTCAATTTAAGGTATTTTTTTTGAAGAATCAGGTCCACATATAATCATCCCATGGGGAATCGTTCATTTTTTGTAAAAGGTTCTGGTTGAGGCCAGGCAGTTTTCACGTAATAGAAAACTAAGTCCCGCGGTAACGTTAGGTTAAAAAAATTGTAAAATGTCAGCTATAGGCTACGAGTTGTCAAATCTGAAGAAAGACGTTCTCTGGAAAGTGCATCGCTCAGTTGCGACGCTAGTCAACTGTGCTTCTTCTGTTTCTGTTGGGCAGTCAGCCTACAGTAGGTTGGGCGGTCAGTTGAGAGAGAGAGAGAGAGAGAGAGAGAGAGAGAGAGAGAGAGAGAGAGAGAGAGAATCATCTCTGTGAGCTAAACAGGGCGAGTGTAGGGCCCTACCCTCCGTCTTTCCATAAGTCTGAACATTTCAGAATTGCCAAGGTAAAGGCGAGTGTCTTTATATGTCTGTATATTAACACCCTTATCCCTACACTAATATATTGCATGTTCTCTCTTTCTCTTTGCCTCCCGGCATGCGTCTATGTCAAGTCGCTGCTATAAGCATTACGCATCACTAATTAAACCAGTATTAGTTAATGGAACTATACTCAAAATAAACGACATAGTCATCTTAAGACTATATATATATATATATTAGGCTACCCGGTTATTTGGCTTTCAGCTTCAGTTTTCATGTCTTAAGATGACTATGTTGTTTATTGTTGAATATATCTCGGCCTATATAACTAAATCTACTACTTGTAGCCTTTATAAGCAAGACGCGACTAAGTAAAGCAAGCCTCAGATATATAGATGTATGCACCGCCTACTGGCGAAAATATATGACTACATCTGAATTGGGGTGTTTATATATACCGTACTATGTGATTGACTGAGAACAAAGCCTCTATAAGCCTAACCAACATCCACATGAATGTAAACCAAATTACCTACAAAGCGAACTCAATGTTGATCATAGCCATGCTCATACATAGGCCTGTCTATGAGATTTGCTTTCCTGATAAAATTGGTGGTAGACAATATTCTGTTTATTTGTGTGTGGTTATGCAGTTTAGTCATTATATTCCATGTGCAATAATATTTAAACATGCTTTAATTTTGAAATAACTGGAGCCAAAACAATATAAATGGTTGCAGCTTTAAAATAAATCCTCCCACAGTTTGGAGGAACTATCTGTTCAATCAGGGTAAATATGCCACTACTAAAATTATATTTAGTGTCTGAATCTCAACTTTCCAGTTAAGCCTCTCAATATCTGTATAATAGCTGTCAAATCCATCGCTTACTACACCTTTAACCATTAAAGGTATAGTAAGCGATAGTAAGATACAAGTTTAGTCAAATTCTGAGAATATACGCATGACCCACTAGCTGCAGTTCTATATGCATTTTCAGTACACAAGAAAGACTGTTACACTGGCTCTGTACATGAGAAGTGGTGCAGACCACACAACAATATCCTAGCCATGGCAATGCATTTCCAAGCGGAGCTTCTCAGGGAGCACCCATATGGTCTTGAAGGGAGAGGCATTTTTGTTTTCACTGAGTTAAAATATCAACAAGCTATTTTTCCCCATAGCTTCTATGGTGATTTGAGTGCACACAAAATAGCTACCAAACTTGTGAAGTTGAGCTCAATTTCAGTCTGATACACAAAGTGACAGTAAATACAAATGGCCAAGAGACTATCTAACAATTTCACACAGCTTTAATAAACAGCAACATGCATTCCTGAAATTCACATCACTGTTATCGTAAGTACACTGATTTATGACAAGTACGTGAAACACAATGTTGATGGGATTTAGAGTTTGTGTATGGAAGAGGAAAGCAACATTTGAATAACAGACAGGAATTAAAGAGCAAAACAGTTGAGAAGATCGGAGGTAACAAGGAGGTTGGGTTCAGCAGAGCGAGCTGATCTCACTCTTGCTGCAGCCCCACTTGCAGCAAGCGTTGGACAGCCCCACCACCACATCCCGTCCTGTCCTATCTGCGCTCCGTAGAGCTTCCAGCACCTCCTCTGAGACAGGTGAGCGGACTAAGCGGCTGAATCCAATGGTAGATGCTGTATCTACCCTTTCTCCTGTCCAGACGTGGGATTCTGAAGGATTGTGCTCACTTTTATGTTGAGCAATGGTGTTTGTGTCCCATGGGTCAAAGGCATCATCACCACTGATGCCTGTTGCAACAAAATAACAGTGTGCAACAGTTTAACAATTACAAATGCTACATTTTGTAACATTATGATGAATCACTCCAAACACTTTGTAGCCATTGTTCCCTCTGACTGAGGTATTAAGTAATAACATTGGTACAAATGTGTATATATACAAATAAACACACACACAGTATAGCCACACAGTATATTGTGTAAAATACATGCTATAAAGTCAGTCTCACCTGAGTCTCCCACACTTCTCCTCCAGCGAGAGCCTCCACAAGTAAAGATGACAGCCCGTATGAACTCCCTTCCACACAGCTTAACCCCATAGAAGGAGGGGTGGCCATCATTGGACTGTGCCCTGCCTACCAATGCCACCAAAATACAAAATGTCAACACCGCTGCCTTCCACATGTTTAGATTATTTTATGGGGCAGAAATGGCTGTGAGGTGAGAATCGATATTTGGAAGCTAAAATGTAGAAAACAGTATTGCTTGAAAATGTGCACCTGTCTCTTCCAGTGTTCTTCGCTCCAGATGCTCCGCATCTTATATACAATACCTCAGCATCCCAGAGAATGAATGACCTCAAATCTCTACTCCTTCCCACAAAGCAAGATAAGACTGATGACCTTTAGGGGCAACAATACCCAGAGAAATAGAACATCTGTGATAAAATGTGTTCATCGATGGCAATGATGTCAGAGGAGGTCTTGGTAATCTAATCACATATGACCTTTAATTGGCCTTTCTGTCCTCACATAAGTCAGGTAGCTCTAAAAGTGTCACCCCTGCAACCTTGTTTTCATATCGGTTAGGCACTGGATTGAGATTGCTGTGTCCTTCTGGAATGTTATAAAGTCATAAAAACACATCTTGGTTATGTCACTCCCAGAGCACTAGTATGACAATTACCTTCTTGTGAAATTTTAATCACATACTGTGAACAGTGAGCTTTCAAAAACATTTTTATTTAATTTGTAAAAATCAAAATAAAAAAAATTATAAAGACATACTATCATGATTAGATACGTACACCTAATAAATAGCAACAATACACATCAGTAACATGGATGGAACCACAAATAATACAAGTATTTCCTACTTCTCTGTTAATAATAAAGCCATATATAAGGAGGGTGAGGTTGTTTGATGGTATGGTTCTTGCTGGTGAAAATGACAGACAGAAATCGAGGACGAATCAATGATCGATGATTTTAATAATACTGCGACCACCTCCCAAGTTGTCCAATCAGCATTTAGGAGGAGGGCATTGCGAGAACGGGTGGGTAGCAACAGTTGCCCCGGTGAAGACAAGGCGCCATAGTCACGGTAGTCCTGGCGACAAGAACCAAGCAACAAGAATCAACAACAACAATCTAAATCGAAAAGGGAAAAACTTTGAAGATTAAAGACTGGACAACACTGCGGCAAATCGTAGGTGAAAAGTAACCTCTTTAAGTATTATAAATGACTACTCTCAACATCGACTGCGCGTTATGTTACGTTGTGTAGTGTTCAGCGTGGCACCGAGCACTGTAAAGTGGTTGCTAGCTGCTTCCCAAACGCACACGGTTGTTATGGCGATGTCATATCTTTGATAGGCGCACAAAATGGCGATCGGGCATGCACTTAACTTTTACTTTTCTTTACCTCGTTAAGCAATATGTCAAATGTTTTTTCCCCCCAGTCATTTACAACCACGACACGGTTACAGAAGAGGCGTGCTCTGTTGCCTGACAAGTGGCATGCCCGATAGTTGTTGGATCGCTGTCTAACTTGGCTAGGTTACTAGCTGGAAGCTATCACTGTAACGTAACCTCGATTTGTCAACTCGTCCGTACTGTACTGTAACTACATTAACAGTAAGCAACGTGAGATATTACATTAAATAACTCGGATCCCGCTACAGCGACTATCGCGATTGAGTCAACTAACTACACGGGGATAAAAGTGTAAAGTACTAGTATAGTACAGTAGTTAGTATTGTGATGTTGTAATGCGTTGGTCTTTCTGTGTGACTTTGGAAAAAAGTTTTTGGTCTGACATTGAAATCGTTGTGCCAGGTCATCTGATTGTCTTTGCAGGCTGTGGCGTTTACGCAAGAGCATTTCTGATTGTGGGATGGACTTAGATCCTGACTGACAGCGATTCTAGTTATGGCAATAAAAACACTTTTTAAAATGTACAAAACGCATTCATATTTTTCCAGTTAGTTTTGGTTAGCATTCTTTACAATTTGTGGTATTTAAGTCATAGCATGTAACGTGTGCAGTTCCAAAACACGTTTTGCTTTGTTCCATAAGGGTCTCAAACAGGAAAGGTTCTCTTGTGTAGGCAGTTTAGACAAAGAATACTTCCTTCTCAGGTTTAAGTCCCTGACACAAAAACACACACTCACATCCTCTTTGTAACCTTTGATGATGAGTTTCCTTTTAAGATATGAGGAAGTATATCTATATAATTAAAGGTTTGATCTGAGCATTTAATATTTTATTTTTTGAGATTTATATCCTATTTCTGTACTAGAGAACTGTCTCCAAGCATTGGTTGCCATGGCAACTTCCAGATACTCAGAGGACCTTCAGCCTCACCAGGCCAACACAGTAACCATAGCAACACCCACTGCCACCACACCCTCTGCTTCAAAGCCTGCACACTTCCTCCCTGAGATCCCACCGACCTCTGGAACCGTTGCATCAACCAACCAATCAGCCACTGCCTCAAAAATGGTACAAGATTCACTTCGGTCCCAAGTCCCTCAGAGCCAGAAACCAGTGCTGACCACTCCTACACAGCAGTATGTCACCGGTGAAATACAGAATGGCAGTGGTCAAAGCAGCTCACCTCAATACATCATTGTGACTGTTACAGGTGAGAGTGATGTATCCCCTATATATGAGAGAAATACTAATACTCATAGTACCAACATTTCATAATTTGACACATGATCCTACTATTTTATCCTGTGGTTCTGAGATTCTGCACTACAATTAGCACTAGTATTGCAGAAGTCATTTGCCAGATAACACATACTTGGTCAGTTGTTCACCAGATGAACCAGTTGTTCACCAGTTCTGTTGGTGAAGTTTTTAGTTTCCAGAATATTAAGAAAAGGAAAAACATATAAAGGCTTTTTAGCCTTTAGGTAGGACACATAGAATTGTGTTTATTTTGTGTGGCCTTGGATACATATAATAGGCTACCGGTATGCCTTTGTAGGCATATGTGCCATATAAGCCTACTTGATGAAAAATTAAATTAAATTAACTTTCAAGAAACACAGCTTTATTGAAACTCAGAGCACATACTGATACTGTAGGTAAAATGAAAGATGCAATTTAGTTCATTTTCACTGTGGTTGTGTGGCAATAAAAAAAAAATTATCTGATGGACTCGGTTGCTAGGCTGCAGAGTCTTCTATGTGGCAGCCAGGATGACTGACCTCCACATTGATTGGAAGTAGATTTGCTTTTTCTAGCTATTTTTGTCATGAGGAATTGTAAGTGAAATTTCTTTAATATTATATGAACAAGTTAAGAAATTTGCTCTGGTAACAGCAGTTTGTACCAGATCTGTGCTGTTTGTTCAAAATGTGGCATTTTTTTTTATTCTTGAGAAAACTGTTACAGAATAAAGATATTATGTAACAGATCTTTACAAATACATGTTCTGTCATCAGTTTCTCAATTGCCTAAAGTAGTAATTGATTCACTAATGGTAGAACGTTAAATTTCAAATATGTTGGTCAAATTGGGGCACAAGAAAGTGAATTGCCTCCTGCTCCTTGACTGTATTTATTTTAGGGCTGTCTATTAGTAGATCTTTTTGCCAGTGAGGATCAAGTAACATTGCACTCTCACCTAGTAAGCGAGATGGGGAGAGAGGAATAGCAGGTTTACAAAGTATCATTAAATCTACTGTACTACGACATTGATTACATCTGATTTTACACATATATATACATACATACATACATACATACATACATACAGTATAGGCCAAAAGTTTGGACACACCTTCTCATTTGCATTGAATGAATCTTTTGGCCTGTACTGTGTGTGTGTATATGTATATATATATAGCCGCAGAAAAAATTAAGTTACCACTGCACATTTTTAAAAATGTAATAGTATAAATATATATATAAAAAAAACAAGAACTAAAGGTCTAAATATAAATCATATATTTCATGTAATTAAAAAATCAACTCTATAAATAGTAAAATTCAGAAAAACTGCTGCAGTGGCCTCTTCATTTTAATTAGTTTATTTTTTTCCATATATGTGTGTGGGGGTGTGTATATGAAAAAGAGAGAGATTTTTTATTTTGTTTGTAAATGTAAGAAATGGCTTATCCATAAAATAACTACTAGCCTAATGCTACACTAATTTCCGCCTAATCCAGTAAGACAATTCAGTTAAATATGCATGTGGCCCAGGAAAAAAATGCTTTCAATTAGCAGGTAAGAGGATCTGCAATGTTTTTACCTGGCAGTTTAATTTCTTTTGAACAAACTGCAAAAACATAATCAAATGACAGGACTCCTTAGTTACTTGACAATATAGCCACCACTTGCATGCCTGTTTTACGTAAAGCTTCCCCATAATTTTCAGTAAATGAATATAGCTAATAATAAACTGGGAGAAGGAAAGTTGATCACGGGGACCAGGGAGGAGATAACATTAGAGAAGAGAGGACATGTTCCCACATGAAGTGTGGGGAAAAGGTAAATGTCTCCCTCCCTCCCTCCTCTAATTTCCCTCTGTCGTCTAACCTGCTTCATCCTATCTTTCTCTACTCCATCCTCTCTTATCGCTTACTTCCCCCTCTCATCTAACCTGCATGTTTATATGATGGAGGGATCACTCCGTCCATCTGGCAGATTAGTCGCCCAAGGCCTTCACCTGCCTGGAGGATATAAGGACAGGGGGGAATGTTAGAGAGGCAGACAAGGGCTAGCCCTTTCTTGGTTAACGGGGCTCCACACTGCCACCTCATCATGTTCTATAGCGGCTGTTATTACAGTTCGGATGCAGTGTATCGTGAGTACAGAGAGCTTGTGGGTGTTTTGGATGATATAAGCGTCATTGGCGTGGTGTGAAACGTGGTGCATTATCTTGCTTGTCCTTCCCTCCATCCACAGAAGGCTCTATACACTCTAATGACAGTCTGTCAGACTCCAGTCCACCTTCTACTGGTGTTCCTACTCAGGTGGTCCAACAGCAGACCACTCCACAGGTAAGTCATATACGCATAGATACAGTATTTACGTACAAAGAGACCGTGTTAATGTCAAAGTAAATCATTGGGGAGTGCATTGTGGTTGTGGTTGTGCATTAAAAAAAAGTCATCTTCTATTTAGTATTATTATTTTCTGTAGTACAATGATACTGGTCATATTATTACAATTTGAACACGTGCTGGTGTTTATCTCAGAAAATCTCTCAATTGAAATGGATAGAAAGTATTCTTGTTGAAATGCATATTATAATGTTTGTACGTCATTAGGTTAAAAAAAGGACTGCTCTTTGTTCCTCTTCTTACTAACAACATTTAGCCCCACACCCACCCCTTAGACTTGCCACACAAACTTCTTGAATATTTCAATATAGAGAAGTGCAAAGCTGGTTGCAATGAAGGAAGTCAGTAGTGGTTGCCAATGTGGATTCTTTTCACCAGCAGAGGTCAGTGTTGCAGGCAGTGGCCCAGATAGCCAAGAGGAATTCCCATCAACAGTCTACAGCTCACATCAACAACCTACAGCCTGTGCATTTAAACGAGGAGGTAAAACA
>JAODUG010080918.1:0-12698 GCA_027564795.1 Aphredoderus sayanus
GTGTTTCAAACACACACCTTGTTGTGTCAGCAGTGCACATCATATGTGTGTGTAAGCTGTAGAATTAGGTTTAGCGCGTACTATCTGCCACAAAGAGCTAGTGATTTGGGTCAGTTTGACCCAGAGTACATTACGAGGGTTAATGGTATAGTGCTCAAATGCCTGCATTGGATAAGATGTGTGTTATTTGACTGGACATGGGATCAATAGGCAGACAGGCAGGAATAATGAAGCTACAGTACACTTCATTGGTTTTATGTTTCATGTTGTTTTTACAGCCAGATAGATAATAATCTCAGAGGTGACACTGTGCGTCTTTGTCCCCTCACCTCTGACCCCTGCAGCCATGCAATCATAACACAGAATACGCACATCTGAGATGTATTGTTTTTTTTAAAGGCTGCAGATTGCTGTTATCACATCAATCTGCAATGTGAATGTGTTAGACTGAGTGAATACAGCTGATGCTTTCTTGGAAATTAGATCTGTAGGAATGTACCTTATCGCTGAAAGCACAGGTATAAGACGTCGTCTGTGGTGTGACAGAATGAGACAATGTTTGAATGTTAACACAGCAGGTTGTTTCACAAGTCAGATGGTAGGTAAGAACCTTTATATTTATATATACAGTAATAGACATCAAACACCATTCGATGTTACATCATTGTGTATAATTATATATTATTAATTATGTAAATTATGTAAATTTTTTATTTTAAAATAAGAACAGTGTATTCCTTTTTTCTATTCCTTTAAGCATAAACACTGATAGCTGTAAATCAGATGAGCATAACAATTGAGCTCATGTTAATCCTCCTGTTGCCCTGGGGTCAAAATGACCCGGAAAAGCCAGCCTTGTGGTTCAAGCCTAGGACAACAGGAGGGTTAATACTAAATAATAACACAATTGGGTGGGATGCGGAGGGGGGTGCTAGTCTTGTGATTTTATTGAGGTAGAAGCTGTCTTTGAATCGAACCGGGTTGTGCTTAATCTCACAAATAGTATTCTCATTAATGGTGTTTTTCCTAGCATTATGATTTACTACCATAATGACAACAATGTTGTATTTTCTGTACTGAAAAACAAACCTTTAACAGGTTAGTACTGTAGGACAAGTGAAACATTTCAGATAAGTACAGCACAGTATACTGTAGCAAACAGGACAAACCGGCTTCTTACTCTATACTTCCTGCACTTTGTCCCCAAGGAGAATACAATGTAATCTCATCTAAGTGTGAAATAACCTATTTTAAATATAGCATTTTGACTTTAAAGTCCACGTGAGGGCAGTATCCTGCTTCTATAATGTCACAACATGTCTACTAAACTGCATAATATGGTGGGATAAAACTTCAGACCCAGCCTGCGTCTGAGAAAAAAATATAAACCTTCTCCGCTTTTTCCCCATGATGAGTTTGTGATAGGAGAGAGAAAAATGAGAAGAAGAACAATTGTATAATATTACAGAGTTGGAATGATAAACATGCCCTCTCAAACTTGCCTATGTAATCACAAAATGTTTGGATAGATGCCAATACATTTTAAATTACGTCTTAAAGTATGTCTTTGGAAACATTAACAAAAATAATTGTCAAACACTAATTAATCTTGTGAATTTCACTTCCAGATATAAACAATAAAAGCCCAAATATAGGATGTGATTAGCAGAAGGAAAAAGAAGAGAAGAAACTTGCATGCCTTACCATGTCTGTCAATCTTTCCAAAAGACTTAGCAAAAAGAAAAGTAAGTGTATTAATGAGGATAAACATGTATGTTGTTTATCTTACAGCATGGTGTGGATCATCACTGTAACAATAACTTAAGATTACTTGTAACTGCATTTATGTACATTATGATACCTACAGTAGTTACCTGAAGTTATCAATATCAATCTTGCCCCCTTGACTATATAACATTTTGAACCTGGTCAAGATTCTGATGATGTCATCATCTTAAGTATAAGCAAGTTTACACACTACTCTGTTAAGTACCTAAATCATGTGCTTTATGTTACAGCGTCTGCCCTGGACAGTGCCCGGGCAGAGGTCCTGTTTAAGTTGGGCCTGGAGGCTTTCTTGGTCAAACCACTAGACTCTGTGTCAGTGCTGGATATCTGCACTTGGAGGCTGGCACCCCAAGCCCCTCAATTGCCCAAGGAACTTCCTAATGCATTCCTCCAGCGCCTCTGGCTACTCAGCCCTGACACTCGGCATTCATGCTGTGTACCTTCATCTAATGCCCTGGCTAGCACACCAACAAAGAACAAAATAGACAATGGTCTTACAGATGAGTGTCCATCTGCTGTAAACCCCCTTGATCTTGTCACAGCTGTCTACATGTCTGTAGACAGCTTCCTTCAGCAGGAGATTACATCGCGCATGATGCAGTGCCAATTTGCTGTGCCTCTTGTACTTCCAAGCATATATCTACAACAGCCTAGCACCTTTTTGCTCTGGCCTCTGAGAGGTGTTGTAAGCCAGCATCAGCCTCTTACCAGAACTGAAAGGGCCATAGAATGGGATTTGGCCAGTACAGAAATGCCAATGGTATCCTGTGTGAAGCTTGGTTATTGTAGTATCTCCAAGTCACATGTACTGAGTCTTGTCATGGGTGGTTCCAAAGCCTCCAGTGAAGTCTTCCTACACCGCAGCATGGATGGGGGACAGCTGCACCGGAAACTCAGCAATGGTCTTGTTGAGCTGGGATGGTATCTTCCTAGTGGAGAGCCAGACAGAGATGTATTTCCTGTGCCTCTGATGATGTCTAATCTTCGGGGGGATGCAGCAGCCCATGAGAACATCCTCAGTCTTCTGTGTCATGCTTCATCAGCTGTGATAGTGTTCTGTGAACATTTTAGTCATAAAGAAAAAAGTATTCTAGCTTCCTGCAAGGGAATGGGCAGCAAGCTTTTAATTGTTGACCTCTCACAGCCCATACAGAAGGATGATACCAAACGAATTGTAGGGTTTGTTGAGCAGACTCTAGATGAGGAATTGGGACTGACTGATGGTTCAGTTCTGACTGTGTGGGGTCTCAGTGTGGAGGAGCTAGCTGAGAAGCTACGTGAGACCATTAATATTATGTTATCAGACAATCTCAAAAATGTTACTCTTGAGGCAGCTGCAAAAGCAGCAGGAGAGCTAGGCCTGGTCGTAGATGAAGGGCCATTGTGTAAGAAGGCAATGGCTAAAGCTGAGGAAGTGTTGGCAGGTTTAGAGGGGGGCCCTGTGCCCTTCAAGGAGAAACAGCTCCCATTGCAGGGAACTATGTGGAGCAGGTTGACAGAGCTGGACAAAGCTGAAAGCAAACAGAAGAATAGAGATGAAGATAGAGGTGAGGCCAACACATTGCTAGAAAAAGAAAAGAATGATATCCTCCTCCAACTCAACAGTTACAGAATGACCCCAGCCATGAAGGTATTTATAGATAGTCTCTTCAAAACAGATAATATTGAGAGAAAATACTTTCTTAGCTGGATGAAGATAAAGCTTAGGGCTACGCAAATAAAACAGCAATGCAAACATCATCATGAACTAAGAAAGCTAGTGGCCACAGAGAAAATGAATGAGCCTGAAATGGAAATAAATGTTGATGGTTTTGATGATGACAGTTTCTGCACTGTTTCAACAGAGGAAGTCAAATATGATGCTAATATGTCAGAACTGAGCACATACCAAACAGCAAATACAGAACTCAAATATTCAGAGACACGACAAAAGGTGGACAAAAGGCATATACCTGAGGAAAATGCTGTAAATCTGAGCTTTCATGAGAATTCACAAGAAAACCAGATGCCTGAAAGTCAACCAGAAATCATTGACTTACTCAGGCCGGATAAACATCTTGAGCAAACCATGCTAAAACCAGATGAATCACTTTCAAACAGTTGTGAAAAAGCATACACACACTTGGATTCCTCTAATGGAGGTAAAGAAACCTCCAAACAGCATTCTAATCCTGACTGCTCCTTTCTTTGCATTGAGCACTTTTTTCGTGAGATGGGACTAATCTTTGAGCTGACATACACCAGCTCCAGCAATGGAAGCCACAATGTCATGCGTCTTCCAACCTTAGCCACAGACTTACTTCTGTATGGAATTCCACTTGAGTTAATGGATGGAGATGCCTCTAACATTCCCAGCAGCTGGCTCAGCTGTGTCTTTGCAGAGTTAAAACGTCGCTTCCCTCGAGAGGGGTTCAGGGTCTTGACAAATCTTGGTGTGCATCATGCACAGAATTCTGAGGTGCTCTCTGCTTTATTCGGAGTGAATTTCCCCAGTGGAGCAAATAGGTCCACCAGAGGGGTATACATGCTTGCGTTGCCCCTCCCAGATTACCTTAGGAAGGACATGGAGTGTGACTTCCTAATCATTATTGATGTTGAAGGTCTTTGTTCACCAGGGCTGGACACTCTGGTCCATGACAATGAGATGGCCACACTAGCAATAGGTTTGAGTGATGTCTTAGTGCACAATATTGCTGCACAGGAGAATGACAGCTTTGAATCCAACCTGTGTGTAATAGTTAATGCTCTGCTGCGTAATGAGATGCGTGGCTACACACCTATTAACCAAGTCCTAATACAGAATGAAGAATTAAACAGCAAGATACAAGCATTAAAAATAGAACGTATTGCTGAAATTCTTCAAACAGAGACAGATGAGATAGAAACTAAAAAAACGGACAGACCAATTGGTAAAAATAAAAGCAGTATCCCCTGTCTCAGTGGGCCTTGGCAAAACAACACCCTCACTAAACCAGCTGACAAACAGTACAGTAAGAGTGTGCTAATGCTAAAGCAAAACATATTTGAGGCATTGAAAAAGTGTTCACGAAAGTCTAAAGCCTCAGGGCTGCCTGAATTCATGGGTCGCTTGTGTGCTGTTTGGGAAGCCGTGAAAGCTGAATCATTTCCTATTGGTCTTGAAAATACTCAAGTAGCTGTTGCATTCACAATGCTTTGCACAGAGCTTTCCAAGTGGGAAAATATCGCTGTCAACCACATGAGAAGCTGGGTTATTGGTCCAACACATAGAGTAATGTCCAGTAAGATTGAATCTTTAGAGACTGGGGCTGAAGGGAATGTACTGATTCTTTTGCAGGATGAAGCCAGAGAGGAGGTAAAAAAAGAGGTGGAAAAAATTAAGTCAAAGATAGAGAAATATGTGATGAAGGACGACCTCCACAAAACCTATATAGAGACATACACTCCAAACCTAATGAAGAGCATCACTGGCATTCAGGAACAGCTAACTAAAGAGATGATGGAAAGTCTAGAGTCAGCCAAAGAGAACCATTATTCTTCCACACAGTTCAGACATTTTCAAAACTTGTTGGAAAAGGAGCAGGAGTCCAAGATATCGACTCTGGTGGAAAACAGCAAATTAACAAATGTTGTTCATGAAGACCTACAGCTAGAAGAAGAATTTGAAATTGTTTGGAATAATGCATTATCCAAATGTAACTTTAGACCTTCAGAGACAGATATTACTGCAAGAATAACAGAAATTTTGAAGAACAACCTTATCAACCGAGGACTGCAGAAACACTTCAACAAGCTCGTAGACATGAAACACATAGAAAAGAACACTTCTAGCTTCGTAGTTACTGATGTGCATTTTGGATACCGTAGCAGATTAAAGCACATGTTTGAAGACAACAACCGACTTCAGAGGTTAGAAGCTCACCGTCTGGCATGCAACATAATAGAGGAGTACAATCAGTTTGTAGCAGATAAATCTAGAATAGCAGACTTTTCTGACAGCTACATAACAGACCTTCTGGAAAATGTTGAGATGGCTTTAAGGATCAAACCTATGGAAATCAGGTCAGCATTTGAAGTAGATCTAAAAGTGTATCTCTGTGGCTGTGCATGCAATGACTTCCAAGATGCACATGACCGCTATACAAAGGACAGAGATCTTTTGACATTTATGAATGGGTCCAAAAACAGGCTCCTGGGAGAGTTTATATACCAATTTCGAAAGAGGGACCAGTGCCAGAAGGTGGCTTGTGCATTTACTAATATGGTTCTTAAACCCACAGCCCTGAACTACATTTACAGGCCGCTGGGGAAACAGATCGTGGCAGAGATGTTGTCAGTCAATGCCAGGCATTACCAATCACCCTTGGCATTTAACTGCAGCCTGCTAGAGGAGCTCTTAGAAGAAGACAGCTTTGAGAGCTTCCTGGAGTACTTGCTTTCCTATGAACAGTTTAGCCTGCAGAGGATCCACAAAAAGGTGGAGGCTCACCTTTCTCAGTCAACATTATTGATCGACTGGAAGCATCAACGGCTAGGAGAGATTGTGGGAAAGATGGCTGCCGCAGTGAGCGAGACTGCAGAAGGCGTAACCGGGGGACTGAGTGACACCAAGTTGTTGCTTCAAAGAATGTGCTTCATTTTGGAGAAAGATGGTGATGTGGATGTTGACAAGACGTCTTTGGAGGGACCCGTGTTCAGCATCACCACACAATGGGACCGCTTTGTCAGCTGTCTGCTGGAGGCACTGGGTGAACTACGGTTTGCTCTAGTCCAGGAGTTCTCCCAGGATGTGGATGTCATTGAATTTCTCAAGGCACTCCCTATTAAACCTCAGGACTGCCTCTTCAAAAGAGTGAGAGGCTGTGGGAAGCAATGCCCTTTCTGCAGGGCCCCCTGTGAGGTTGGGGAGCTGGACCATGAGGTGCACAATGCTGTGCTCCACCGGCCCAAAGGCATGCTGTCATACACCTGTGATGACTCCCGTTCCCTGTCTCACACCAGCTGCACCGTAGACATTATGCACGACAACCTGTTCCTTAACAAGGACACAGAGAGTAAGGCTCTGGCCTACAAGGACTACCGCTCAGTATACCCAGACTGGAGCATCTCCCCTAAAGAACCAGATGCCAACACAACAATTGCTTACTGGAGGTAATGTTTTCTGCTGTTCTATAATGTGTAGTAAGACTAAGCAGATTTGTGCTTATACGTACATGTGTATGTATTTTTCAGAATTCACACTTTCTTACAGTATTATACAGTTATTATATATTTCTATATTACATACATATAATATAATTATATGTATGTAAAAAAAAAATGCTTTCTTTCTAGATATGTGATGGCAAGGTTCAATGCAAAGTTTGCACAGGAATATCAGCGAGAGCCAGCCCACTTTCCAGAGGAATGGCAGATTATCACCAAAGAGGAAGCTTTAGAAAGTCTGAAGAGTGCTATGTATAAAGGGGCATAACTGTTCCTTAAAGGTAAATAGTAAGCAGTTGTAAGATACAACACAAATTCACCAAATACCTCCTAGCAGCTCGCTACCTTACCCTATGCTGAAAAAATAATCCGGTATTTATATACAGCCCTGGCTCCGGAAATAGGAAAATAAACAAGCACACGACAGCAATATTCCAGCCTTCACATTGCATTTCCAATGTGGGTGGCAGAGCTTCTGCAACAAATTCTCTCTTTTTTTATCGCTTTTTAAAATCGATTTAGCTAGTTAGAGTTGAAATATTAAGATAAAAGTCAAATTTAAGATTCAGATTACACTTGTTAGAAGAAATGGTATTGAAATACTGTAGGTTGTTGACTTATCCCTCATGATGTACTCAAAAATCTCGTATATGGCCACCTGGCCAATTGTAATTTCTGAGTGTATTTCTTTCTTTATTATTAGTTCTTGATGTTCTGAGAAAGGTCATGGGTCTTTTTATAATAAAATAATGCCCTTACAATATCGTCTTAAACCAGCAGATGGTGCCATCTGATTGTGAATGATTGTATGGTTCTTATTATTGTCATTGCTGAGTGTATTTATTTCTTTATTAATTATTTCTTTATGTATTTGTGTTGTTTTTTGCGCCTTTTAACCGTCCTGTCCTCGAGTTTCAAACTTCTATCTGCCACAAAGAGCTAGTTATTTGGGTCATTCTGACCCAGAGGACATCACAAGGGTTATACTAAAATGAATACATGTGTAGCACAATCATAATTAAAACAGCTTATTAGTTTACTTAAACATACCATAACATAGCATAACTTCAATCTAAACATAAATCCTAAAGAAACTTACTGAAAAAGCAGAAGGGCCTGAACTGAAGAGTAGTCATTTTGAATAATGACACAAGATGGCAGTATTGCACAGTCTGCTATTTTTCTCTTATGATAATAACACAACAAACATTAAATGACATCAAATAGCATATTACATATAATTGTCATGTGTAATCTAATGTTTTATTGATCAGTTCATGATATGTGAGTGTGATTCAGATGCAAAGATAAATAAATACACTTATTTTTAAATTAAAAAAAAGTATTTTCACTTTTTTATTTACATATATAGCCTGCTGTATGGATGTGTATATTTGGGTTTATTTTGTGTTTATAAACATATTTAATATAAATTAAAAGTTAACAAGGACAGTTTTTTATTAAGATATTGGGGGACTGTATATTGTATATTGGGTCTAAAAGGCCTTTATTGATAGAAGCTCATCCAGCAACATTGCTACTGTAAAGTATATCTGTAAGGCCATGAAACAAGCAGATGCTTAAGACTTATAACATATTATGTTGTAATCTTATTACAACATAATATGTTATACCACAATTAAAAGAAATTGACATGAAAATAAAAAAAGGTTCACCACATACACTAAAATCAGTGTGTGATTGAGCAAATTAGTTTTCTCCTACCAGATGGTTATTTGCGAAAATTACTACCAGCTGCCTCAATTATGTGCAGAACACACATAATATATCTATTACCTTACATTTTGATATTCAGAGTGGACAGAAGAATTTCTTAATTGAACCAGTATTTCGTGAAATTTAAATTTTCTGAGAAAAAATTATAAACAGTCTGTAATCAACAATAAACAAACATAATGGCGTCACACTCAAAATCTCATCTAAACAAGAGCACTAACTTTCAGGACAAGTTGTAATCTGTAAAGTATTTGCAAAATCATCTCAGACACAGTGAGCGGGAGATCTCCCTACTGTTGAATCACTAATTAAGTATATTCACACATCAGTATATTTACCAAAACATCCACCACAGGAGGCACACCAGAAAGATTTTTTGTTGTTGGTTATTGTGCTCTAAATATTAATGGGATGAAGTAGATAAAAAACGACAATCTTGCATGGAGAAGTGATGACAATAAACAACAGATTAATATAATAGAATATTATATTATATAATTTTATATTATAAGAACACAATAAGTTTACTGCACATTGTTACACAACAAACAACTAACAACACCAAATTGCACCATTGTAACCTGCATTGTAACCTGCATGCGAAAACTAAGTAGACATTACTGCAGGTATTGTACGCAGTCACACTTATTGGTTGAGCTTTCTTGATAAGACTCTCCTTGCCGGTTCCCTCTTAGTTGTGCACTTAGTTGTGAGTAAGGTATAGCCTGCGCTCTAATGATACGCTGAAATTGTCTGTTCCCCGGGTATGTACTGAGTTAGGCAATAAGGATTATGATGCCCCCTCTGCTTGGAATAATGTACAAAAAGTCGCTGGTTTGAACACCGCTAACTCCTGTCGAGTGTCGAGGTGTCCCTGAGCAAGACACTTAACCCTAACTGCTCCCGGTTTTGTGTTTGTGCGTGTGTGTGTGTGTGTGTGTGTGTGTGCTTGTGCGTGTGTGTGTGTGTGTGTGTGTGTGTGTGTGTGTGTGTGTGTGTGTGTGTGTGTGCGAAAAGGCTTTGAAGTGGCCCGAAGGTTGAAAAAGCGCTATATAAATGCAATCCATTTACAGCTGCTGGATCTGAAAATAAATGCGCAGCATCACTAATAGCAAAAGAGGCAAGTGATAGTGATGGCTCAGATAGGGAAGGTGAATCGGGCCATTTGCCAGGTATATTGAATAGTAATGCAGAGGTGAGGCAGATGTTCCTCAGGACCAACTGGGGTAACTCTCCAACTCCCACTCCAGCAAAAGTCAGTGTTGAATCCAACTCACCACCAGTGCCATATATTGGCAGTCTGCAACAGTGACTTTTAAAAGATCAAAATGCAACAGTCCTAGAGTCCCACTTTCATAACCTATAATCCAACTACATTTGCATAAAGAAAACTACACCTCATCCTGTACCTTCCTATTCTGAGGGAACTCCCTGTTGAGATGAGTTGAGATGGCAAGCACTTATTCAATGCAAAGCAAAGGGAATATAATTGATCGGGACATGGATGAGTTGCTGACTTCCTATGGTGTTCTTCACACATCTGCCTACAGTCCTGTGCAGAGGCAGCACATGTTTTGGTCAAATGACGATGATGTCTACAATGAAGCCATCTCAAATGCAATTAGAGTGAATCACTTTGATGAGATAATGGCCACCATCCATCTGGTGCATAACTCAGAGGCCACAAATGACCATTTCTACAAAGGATGGCCAATCTTCAGTGCACTGAATGAATCTTACAAAATTATGCCATACCCAAAAATTATTTTTGGTTGATGAAAGCATGTCATATTATGGCAGGCATGGTTGCAAGCAATTCATCAGCGGCAAACCAATCTGGTTTGGGTATAAATTGTGGAGCCTTGTATACAGGATACATGCATCATTTGGAGCCATATTACAGAGAGCACACATATCTCTCTGAAATTGGACAAACCCCAATTGTAGTCCTTCGTCTAGCTGAACAAACAGAAGTTCGTCCAGGGTGTAAGTTCATACGTGACAACCTTTTCAGCTCACTAAGCCTCCTTAATGAAATGACACGACGAGGTTATGGATGTCTTGGCCCTCTGAGACAGTGCCTCCTGCCGAATTTCACAAAAAGGTCCTTACACATGCAGGGGGAAAGGTTGTGGTACTGTGGAAGGATAACAATATTTTAACCATGGCAACGATTCCAGTGAGAAGTATTCTGACATGCCTGTAAGCAGGTGGAATAAAGAGAAGAAAGTCTATGACAAAGTCCCACAGCCCATGTGTATCCTCATGTACAACAAAAAAATGGGGGTTGTAGATCTTCTTCAGGTCTCAAAATACAGGGCTACGAATACGATAAAGTCAAAGAAGTGGTGGTGCCCAGTCTTTCCTTGGTCCCTTCAAAGTACAGTGGTGAATAGCTGGTTGTTCTTCAGACATGTTCATAGTGAATATTACCTCCTGGCCTTTCAGTAATCTGTGTCCTTGGGTCTCATATTACAATATGGAAACTATCTCTTTGCCATGGCAGAAGATCTTTGATTAAAAAACCTTTCATTCAGGATTCTGCAAGAGTTGATGGAAAATCTCACTGGCCTGTGAACACAGGGAACCTTTTCCTCAGATGCAGATGGTGTGACAAACGCACTGTATAATGCATGTGAGAAGTGTGATACTGTACCTCTCCACATTGAGTGTTTCAAACAGACTTGAAATGGAACAATTATTATAATTACCATTGCTCAAAATCATTATGACTGACATTTTTATGCTTTCTAATTTGATGTGGTGCTGTGGGTGGTTGTGTGATATTGTTTGTTAAATGTTGAATATGAATGTTTTAAGCTGCACTGTTGACCAGGTCTCTTTTGTAGAAGATTTTTTAATCTTGATGGTTATATACTGCAACAGGTACAAACAAGATATGATTTCCATGGAATCATCTGACAAAGAAATGGTCTTTAACTCCTTTGCTCCAGAAGACACACACATACACACATATCCAGACACACACACTGTACTGTCTGTAGATACAGTACTTGTTGACAACCTGGCTATAGAGCACTCTCAGCTCTCACCACACCCCTGCCAGTTGCCTCAAGTGCACAGGCATTACCACATCAAAAACCAACAGGACCAAGCTGTGTGGACAGGACCTTTTCAGTTGCCCCAGCCACCCTCTAGAATGTCCTCCTCAACAACATACAGACAACAGACAAACTCATCACCATCGTCATTATGATTATTATTATTAGTAGTAGTAATAGTATTTGTATTATTATTATTATTCTTATTAGTATTCGTATTATGAATGTTGCACATACCATGCTGCACATAATTGGTGACTTACATTGCAACTGAAGAAAATTCTATCAGAAATATTTTTTAAAGGTGCCAAATCAAATGCCTGGATGTTTACATCTGTGAGAAAGGGAAAATTTGCTAAATACATTCATCACAAGGTCTCTATCAATCAGCTATACCAGCCTGTTGTGGCACTATGAATCATCAGATGCTAGCAGGAATACTAATCACAGACTTTATGTCATGAAATTAAATGTCCAGAGACCAACACCAGGAACATATCAAAGACAAGTTAATTTTTATCCCATTAGCTTTCTTTTCATTTAGCTTACACCATCATTCACTGCTTGTCTTAACAGAGCAGGCATTGTTATCGGATGTGAAATAGTTTTAAAAGGTATTGTCGTTACGCTGTTTCAATTCAGCAGAATTACATTTTTATTTTGTATCTGTCATAAACAGACTGAGGGTATTGTATTGGACAAATGAGCTACAGGGCATATGGAGGGACAATTATGAGTATGGCATAATAGCCTTTAGATTTCAACCATCTCTATTTGAAATGAATTATTACTCACTGCAGCTATACATACACATCTGTTTGTTTTTAATTTATATTTATAAAAATAATAAATTTTCTAAATATTATCAATGGTGAAGGGTATGTATATACAGTATGAAAAGAATTTCCTCTCAGAAGACAGGTCTGG
>JAODUG010080929.1:0-12698 GCA_027564795.1 Aphredoderus sayanus
AACAAGATGAGATGCTAACAAGATGAGATGCTAACAACAAGATGAGATGCTAACAAGATGAGATGCTAACAAGATGAGATGCTAGCAACAACATGAGATGCTAACAAGATGAGATGCTAACAACAAGATGAGATGCTAACAAGATGAGATGCTAGCAACAACTTGAGATGCTAACAAGATGAGATGCTAACAAGATGAGATGCTAACAACAAGATGAGATGCTAACAAGATGAGATGCTAACAACAAGATGACATGCTAACAATATGAGATGATAACAACAAAATTAGATGCTAACAAGATCAGATGCTAACAACAAGAGGATGCTAACAACAAGATGATGCTAACAAGATAGGATGCTAACAAGATGAGATGCTAACAACAATGATGAGATGCTAACAACAAAGATGAGATGCTAACAACAAAGATTAAGATGCTAACTGAATGAAGCGAGATTTGATCATTTAATTTGTAAAATGCTTATCCAACACCCATTTTCATGGGTGCAATGACTAGCAGGATGTGAGTATTTTGCATAACGTTGCAGACAGACAGCCTGGCTACACCCTGTTCACCCATCATACACTTAGCCTGCTCTCCCATTGTAACTCTTCCCACCGTATGAGCTTGCAGCATGTTTTACATTGTGGCCAACCCTTGTGGCTGTGTTCCATAGCGGTGTTAATTAACATGTATTTACCTGTGGAGGTCACACCTCCCTGCCCCCATTGTTTCCTGTGAAGACTTAAAGTACGTTTCCTTGTCTGATCAGATGCGTTTGGTGAAGCATTCGTGTGATAATACATGTCTCCCTTGTTGTGCACCATTGCATTAATAAAGCCTGGTTCCTGATTTCATCTATCCACAACTTTGACTGGTCTTGTTCCTGTGGGAATAAGTTCCTAATATAACAACAATATGAGGCTTGTTTACAGCCATTCTCCCATCTCAGGTTATACTGTATCTGCTCTGTGCTGCTGTGCCCCTAGTAACGAGGGGCTCTAACCGTTAGGGGGGTGTCTGTGGTGTAGCCAGGTTACGGTTGGCTGGACACCGCCTGGCACCGATGGCGGGGGGGTCTGAGTGTGCTCCCTCATAAAAGCTCCCGTTAATAAGCAGAGAGCTTGTTCCTGCGTGTTGCTAAAGTGTTTCTAGCGGGCATGCTCTGTGTCAGAATGGCTGTATGGGGGGAAAGTGCTACGGGTGCGATCTGCTTCTTAGTGGATACCCCTCTGCCCCCTGACATCCCTTTGGGGCACTGGTGTTGTTTCTGTTAAATGTTGTCCGATGTTGACATGTTATGAGCATTGCTACATACAAACTAGCGTTACATGTGGGTGTGAATGTTTTTGGCTTCTTGCTCTCTAATCTGTTGATGTCTCAGGATGCTGTCCGTTCAGGACGTTGACCTCGTGGTGATCATCTGGCGTCCAGGTGCTGCGGCAGCTGTGTGCGCCACGCCAAGTGGACGCCAGCAGAGCCACGGCACACATCTCGCAGGCGTCTAACAGGTCTCACGCCATTTAGCAGACGCGTTCCTCCAAAGCAACTTCCCTGCTATTGTGAGCTGTTAACACTAGGGGCAGGCAGGGTTCAGGCATCTTGCTCAAGGATGCTTACAGGTATAGGCTGACAACTCCGGGGCTCGAACCCAGGAACTTTGGGTGGGGAATTTGACCACCCACCCCATTACACTACCCACAGTCAGCCTCAGCTGACTCAGCTGTTTACAACAAACGAAGGTCCGCAATAGCTAAGAAGGTTCACCGTCTTGCTCATGGGCACAGGCTGGTCCCCATGCACATGATTAAAATAAATAAGCTGTTGGGATAGGTCTAGAAAACGTGTAGGATTAAAGCTGCAGTATATTAAAGTGCTTACTGTAGATGGCAGTGCTACTGCAGCATGTTTCTGCAGTGAAACACATGCGTATGTGCTCTCTACACGCGGGCGGTAAATCACATGAAAGCAGAACACAGAGGTGCCTGCGGCCAGCGGCCTCGCCGGGGTTAACTGCGGCCAGATGCGGCGGTAGCCATTAAATGAATTAAAACCAAAAAGTGGAGTGGCGGCGTTAACGCAGACGGATGGGACTCTGGCGGCGGTATTTACAGGTAGCTTAATTACACCCACCAAATAAAACACATCTAGGTCACAAAGAGGAGAATTGTAAATAGGCAATTAAGGGCGCTGGTGAGCGTGTTAGTAAGGGAAGCACAGTACATAACGCGAGAGGCGAAGGAGAATGTCAGAGTGCCTGGCGTCATTCATCACAGGCCTAAGTGCTGTGATGGTGGCACCCTTCTCCACTCCAACAGCATTAATCCCACAGAGCAGCCAGTATCAATAATGACAATAATAAGTCACGCATCTGGACGCCTTCCCAGCGACGGATGGCTAATTACCCCGTCCCCCGGTGGGCCAGGGGGGAGAGGAGACCCGAGAACAATGGAGCGCTCCCCGACCTCTTGGTTTTGTTCGTGGGATCAGAAGTGAGCGCCTGTTATCGGCCCTTGATCGCGGTGAACCGGGGGGGGGTGGTGCTGGCCGGGGGAGCCGGGGACCCTGAGCATCTGCACACATGACAACAGCTCGTTTATTAGACAGCAACCTTGACCGACTTATGTCCCCACAGCCGTTGTGTTTATGGCGCCGTGAAGCTACAGTAGCTTAGCTCTCTGCTCTCTGTGTGGTGGGGTGGAGCTATCTTAGAGGGGAAGCTATCTTAGAGGGGAAGCTATCTTAGAGGGGATGATAGCTTAAAGGTAGAGCTAGCTTAGAGGGGAAGCTAGCTTAGAGGGGAAGCTAGCTAAGAGTGGAAACTAGTTTAGAGAGGAAGCTAGCTTAGATGGGAAGCCTGCTTAGAGGGGAAGCTATCTTAGAGGGGAAGCTAGCTTAGAGGTGGAGCTAGCTTAGAGGGGAAGCTAGTTTAGAGGGGAAGCTAGCTAAGAGTGGAAGCTAGTTTAGAGGGGAAGCTAGCTTAGAAGGGAAGCCTGCTTAGAGGGGAAGCTATCTTAGAGTTGGAGCTATCTTAGAGGGGAAGATAGCTTAGAGGGGAAGCTAGCTTAGAGGGAAAGCCTGCTTAGAGGTGGAGCTATCTTAGAGGTGGAGCTAGCTTAGAGTGGAAGCCAGCTTAGAGGGGAAGCTATCATAGAGTTGGAACTAGCTTAGAGGTGGAGCTTGCTTAGAGGTGGAGCTTGCTTAGAGCGGAAGCTATCTTAGCGGGGAAGCTAGCTTAGAGGTGGAGCTAGCTTAGAGGGGAAGCTATCTTAGAGGTGGAGCTTGCTTAGCTCTGTGTGGGCAGAAAGCTAATCAGAATAACTAGCCAAGGCTTATGGATTTGTTTTATTCGTCTTGGACTAATCCAAATGCATTTTCCTCTTGATTATTATGTTCAGATATATATATTTCTTATATTCCTTTTTAAAAAGAATGCCCCATCCAAACAATTTGAAGACCCTTAATAGGTGCATATACGTATCTTCCTAAAATGATCCCCATCTGTCCTGTAACTCCTCCACATGGCATGGGGACGAGCGGATCAGAGGCATGGCTTCAGCGTGGACTAGATGTACAACAGGCCTGATTGGTCGGGCTCGGTGCCGCCGCAGACGGCGCCAGTTTCACCTTCACAAGACGTTTTTCTTCGGTGAACTTCTGACTCTAACCTAATTCTATCCTTTAAAATGAGAACCCCCCCTCCTTACCCAAATCCCCTGTTGCAGGAGTAAAAGGTTCCTGTCGGCGGTGTGGAGGAAGAAAGACAGATTGTTCTGGAAGCGTGTTTGTCTCGAAGGAGTTCATCCCTAATTCTGCCTGCAGTCCAGTCCAGACTCAACTGCAAGGCTTCTGTCTCACGGTGGACTACATGTACCGCCATAAATCACCGCTGTCAGTGGATCGTCTCACATGATGTTGTTGTTACAATACGCACAAATAATTGGTTTAGGATGCGTTACACTGCAGTTGCACGGCCAAGACGCAAAGTAAAATAGAGTACAGCATGCCACAATAATTCAGCTATTATGGATAGCTTGCTGTTGTGGCCAGAAGCATATAACATAGTGTCGTAAATGTGCATTTGTGTAGCTTTACATTAGAACTAGTTTACGAAATAAATGTTATCTCCGCTGGCTGTTTTTAACAAAAGTATTATGGAATAATTACTGTAGCAGTGCTAATATTTAGCCCATGATTATTTATTATTTCCCCAGTAGGGTTCATGGAACACAGGCAGAAGCCCTGTGCCTTTGCAGAGTCACCGCGACCTTTATCTTATGAGCTATCAGTTTAGTCATGACTGTCATTGTGTTGTTCCACCTGAGAAAACCGCCATATACACACATAGCTAAACTACAGCTGACCTTTTGTAAAGGTCAAGAAAAGTAATGAAATAGCCTCAACCATGGCTTAATGGAAGCGGTTATAAGGATGCAACATTAAGATCTGTCTGTATATCTCTAACTCTCTCTCTCTCTCCATCTCTCTCTCTGTTTCTATTTCTTTTTCTTGCCATACATGTTACTGGAGGCTGTACTTTGAAACCAAGGTTGTGTACCAACCTGGAATAATTCCAGCTAATTCTACTGCAGATATGTGTTTACAATTATATTATTATGTAATAATCTAATATTAATATATAACAACTGAAGACAACAACACAAGAGGCATTGCAGCAGTGTGTTCAACTCCCAGTGGAAAGGTTCTGGGTCCAGTCCCAGACACGGGCCAGACTGTGAGATAACAGCATCTGCTACATGACCGAGTGTGTTGGTGTAACTCTTGGCTAAACCGACTGTGGACTTCTTGGGTTTTCAGGTCAAAACTAAATCCACTTTTCTGTTGCCAGCTGGAACCGTTTGTTCGGGATCAGACTCGCCCACACACAATCTGGGCAGGGACCGGAACTTCTACAGTAAAAGCCGGACTTTTCCAGACCAAAGGGAGAACCTTGTAGGCTGCAGAACAATCACGCCGTTATTCATATATACATATTCACGTGATGACAATGTGCAACCCTCCTTTGCAGTGAATAAGTGAAAAGCCTTCTGACAACTTCAGCTTTGCCATAATTATTGACCCCGTCTCGACTGCATATCTCATTAGCATCCTCCTCTAATTTAATTATGCTATCACATTAGCAGAGCTCAGGCAGTTGCATAATGGGAGACGTGAAGCAGATTATTCCAGAATGCTGTGACAATGAAAGGTATCTTTTTTAAATGTATATATAGTATATATACTTTTTTGTAAATTATTGTATTTCAAAGAGACTCTTTTTAATTCACTGTAATAAGTATTATTTCTATACCCCCTTTTATAACAAGATCCCTTTCCGTCATGAACATTTGTTTACTGGGAAGAAAGCAATTAATTCACCTTAAAATTATATATTCAGTCACACAAACTCTGACTAAAAGTTTACTAGATTCATTTAGAATTCCTATATTTAAATATCATAGCACTGTCTTTGGTGTTATCATTGTTGATACTGTTTGTTGAGTTAGTAATGAAACAAACCTTTTGAACCTTCTAACGTGAAGTAAATTGGATCTTTCATACTTCAACAGCCCTTATATGTGTTATATGTTTTATATGTCACATTCTGCTACAAACTAATACCTGCTGTTGAAATTAAAAATACATTTTGGTCAACTTGTAGTCACTGTAACTGTACTGCCATTTAATACAAAACTATAATAATAATAATCAACATTTAAAGGATTAGAATACTGTATATGTATTGTACTGCATGTACCGTAGCACCCTGTTTCATTCTAACATGCACCACACCAATAATACAAGCACACACACACACACAAGGCAATACTGTGGTCTCCATCTGACACAATAAGAGGCCCAGGCAGAGAACCTTAATCGGCAGCTCCAGATTAGGTCCCCATGTGCTTTTTGTTCCAGCTCCACGTTACACTTTGTCATCCGGACAAAGTGTCAATCAAGCCGGCAAACCTATTTGAAGCCTTCAATAGAGCGATGGAGGGCCTGTTCACTACCTCCAGATGAAAGTAGGCCAAGCAGAGAGAAGTCATTTTGTGGGTGGGGGGAGGGTGTATTGACAGTTGGGCTCGATCATCTCCCACATTGTCACATCTGCTGTGCCAGGCTGACCTCAGCAGACTCAGCCTCCATTCACCTGATAAACGGCCTTATTTTATAATGACGGACCGCACACAATGGGAATGTGTGTGTGTGCGCCTATGAAGGTACGCAGAGTTTCTCCATTTCCATGAAGCACATTGTGTTCCTGTGGGATCTGACGGCAGCTCTGATTGGCCTGTTTCCTCTGGGACGCGCTGATCTTCCGTTGGCTGTGATGGGCGTAAACACTCGCCCCGCCCCCCCGCCCGCCTCACAGGAAGCGGCACGAGGACGGCGAGGGGAGAAAAGGCCTTGTGACATTTGCCTCCATCGCCAACACACTCCTGGATTAGTGGCTAACCTTTCCTCACGTGTGGCATCTGTCTCCCCGGTGGTCTAGATCGTCCCTCAGTCCCCTGCTTGGAACATGAGCCATCCATGCTGTTGATTAAATCTAGATTCCATCTATATTTGTTCACATACAAAGTATGTGGACACCAGATACATTAATATACTGTATTAACAGCCAAAAATGTAACTGTAGAAAAATAAGATAAGATCTATATCGAAGTAGAATCATATTTAACCGTCATGATGTCCTCCGGGTCAGAATGACGCAAATCACCACCTCTTTGTGGCAGATAGAGGGCACTAAACCTAATTCTACAGTTTACACAGACATATGATGTGCAATGCTGAAACAACAAGGTGTGAGTTTGAAACCCGAGGACAACAGGAGGGTTTTAAAAGGCACGAAAAAACAAACAAATACAAAAAGAAATAATGAATAAAGAAATAAATACACACAGCAATGACATTTAAAAAACACACAAAATCATACACAATCAGATGGCCCCCTCTGCAAGATCCTTTGGTGAGCCACAAACCATCATCTTCATGGGTCACGACCTCTTCATGGGTCACGACCCCCACTTTTAGCACCGGCGGGTAAGGGATTGGGTTTTCACTCACCGATGCCCCTTTTTATAATGGTCAGGCCCCTTTGTTCTTGCACAAGGTGTGCTACAGGCTTCTTAAGTAGCCGTGACATTAATATTCAATGCAAACCCTCTGCAGAACATACGATCACACCGTTTCAAATAAAAACTGCAAGCGGAGCACAGCAAGTAAAAGTGTGCTATAATCTATTATGCTAGCGATAGGTGAACAGAAGTATCAGCAGCGCTCTGTAATACTGTCTCGGTGCCCTACAGTTTAATGATCGTGTCAGCGTTTTAGTTCAAAGGCCTCACTTGTGTTCGGATAAGCCTCTCGTTTCCTCTCCTATTTGAATTCCCTTGAACCAGAAAATGGATCTTCTCCGCCTGTTGTGGAAGTGAAACAGAATCCGAGGAAGTGCTTCTGAAATGGGAATACGTTTAAAAAATGGAAGCTCTTGCCACACTTTAATCACAAAAGTGTAATAAATATGTAGAGTATGTTTTTTGTTAGTAACGTTACAGTACCTTATACAAGTTGTAATCTATAGGTATAAAACAATCAAATCTAATTCGTGTATATTATCACTCCTATTGGCGTCTGATGTGGCCTTCAGTATCTCCCCCACACCAGTAGCAACACCAAGACCTGTATCTCCCCCACACCAGAAAAACTACCTGCTGCTAAATACGTTTTTTGTCTAGAGTCAAAACACCAGATATTATTGTGAAGTATTATTATATATTAAATAATAATATGAAATTAGTTTAAATGTAATTCTACATACCGTATGTTACTGTAATATTCCTCAAAATCTCTAGTTTTCTGAAAATAACTTTCAGATCTATTTTATGACAGATTCGTTGCGTACTTCAAGCTTCAACACATTAATCATTTGAAACACTGCTGTGAATCCCCCGTCAAAGCCTGCTCGGTATTACCCACGTCTCATTTAATACATTTTAATTTCCCCTCATCTTTAAACATCTCGTTCCATTTCTCTGCGGCACATGCAGTATTTAAACGCACCAGCCCAGCAGTACAAGATCATTAGGCCTGGAACACATGTTCCTCCGACTGCCGCTAGGAACAATGTTCCTTACGATATTCTCGTTTGTCCTTATTAAGCTAGTGTGTGCACGCGTGTCATGCCAGCCACAGCCAACGGTGGCGCTGTTCTATCTGGCCAGCATATTTTTCCTCTTTATGATGAGGAGGGATTAGATGTCAATCAAAGATTACCTTTGATTGACATCTAATCCATTATTTTATAGTCGCTAGCTATACTCAGAGAGGTTCGGAGAGTTGTCAATCAGGCTAACTGAATCAATTGCTGTAAAATTCATAGCTAGCAAAGTAAGGGGCGGGGGTTGGCCACTGCCCATTGAAGGCAGAGGTGTTTATGTTTTAATTTCAGTTTTGAAGTTAGCATTCTCGAGAATGACAGACCTGGCTGCCTTCGATGATTGGCCCAGGCCGGTGAGGTGGGCAGGGCTTACGCTGCTTACCACAACTCCCTGCTGTGTTACATGGAACACGAACCAGGTTGAGCGTTCCCACATCCTGTATGCTGCGCAGGATTGTATGCCTTTTAAATGAACTGTTCTGACCCCCACTGCACAACAAACAGTTACGGCTGTACAGTATACAGTGAGCATGAGAGAGATCGACACTAATCTTGCTCCAATTTAGCTTCACCACAGCAGTAATCACTGATTAAACCCGTAGCAGTATATTTATTCCTGAAGGGGAAAATGAGTTACTGCAGCAGCAGATATTCAGGAACAGATATAGTGCAGAGATATGAATAGTTTGAGAATGAGAAAAACTGTTAGCCTCAAATTAATACAAATAATGTAGTATAATAAATCTACTGCTGTTCAATTAGCCATGTTAGCTAAATTAGAGCCAATCAGCCAATGTACAGATGTCTCAATGGGCATTCAATTTGGCGTGTTAGCAAGAAAGCAGTCAGACCATATTTAGAATCTGCATTCAGATATGAAAAGGACAAAGGCATATTAGAGAGAATGGTTATTCTGGGTTAAAACCACGAGTGTGCTATTTTTCTCATATAGCTGAAACAGATTAAAAAGTAGCCTAGGGTGTTATTAATACATAGTGAATAAAGACTTATTTTCTTGCAAATGTACAACTTCATAAACTCAGAATATCGTTTTTTTTTTTTACATTTTTTACTTTATAAACTCAGAGAATTATCAAGTTTTTTCGCCAACATTTTGTATTTTTTTCTTACACATTTATGACTTCATAAACTCAGAGAATATACAAGTTTCTTCTCATAAATGTATGACTTGAATCTCCCTCTACCCTGTATTACTACTATGGTGTTGTAGAAACGAGCAAAGGACAAACCAGTTAAATTATTTTTTGTTTGATATGATTGCTTTAATTAATCAAATTTTAATGACACCAGTTTAAAAAAGAATGGCAGCTTGTCTTGTATTAGTCGACTTTTAACTCTACATGAAAATGTTCTTTCTTAACATAAGCACATTTCATCTCCCAATTATATTTGTGCTATGCAGTTAATAAAGCCATAATAACCTTGTTCTATACAATAACAAGCATGGGTGTGAAGTCATCATGTGCAGTTTACTGTAACATACAGTCTAGTTATTCTAATAGCCTGAAACAGACCTGAATCATCTCAGGCAGTCTGTGGTCATTTGTCCTACGCTGTGGTTTCCCACCACCAGACACAGCAATGTTCCGTAGCTTAATGCTGACTCAGGGCAGCCTTGATGTGTGTGGAGTTATACTCTGTGAAATAAGGTTTAATAGGTTGTTTAAATGTTCTCCGCTGGCAGAAATATTATCTCCCACCAGCTAATTCAGAGCAGCGTCAGTGAATTCACTTGATCTCTGGTGTGGCGATCTATCAGGGATAAATCTGGCCTGTGAATATGCCCAGGGGGATTCTGGGATACTTGGCTGCATTTTAGACACATGGGCATGTTTGTATAGTGAGCCATTTAGCTATAGTATATCAGTAGCTATTACTATGATTATATTAATTTAGCTGTCTGCACCATGGTTGTTTAAACGCATACTGTACATGATCTATATTATTTGGCAGGAAGGATGAGCCTTCACCCCTCCCGCCATTGTTATTAACATTTTGCTCCTTCCTGTTTTCTCTGGTCATCACAACTGGAAAATGATAACATTGAAAACTGGCTACGGGTCACCATGTTGCCATGGCGTCATCACCCGGGGCTCGGACCGGCGCGGGAGCCTTTAAACTAATCGATACCCCAGCCAAAATCAAATTCACCTTTTTTAACAGTTTTTGTGGATGAGTAGTCACAGAGGGCATCAGATTACAACCGGGGGTCTCCAGAGAGCCGTGCTGCACCATAAAGAAGCACTTATTAGACTGCTGTGACCCAGCCTCTCAGAGGCTCTCACAAACCCAGTGGAAGCCTCCGGGTGCTGGAGACAGCCAAGCAGCTTCCATGCGAGGAGAGGGGCGCAGTACGCCTAGCGTCCACCAGGGGCAAATGTCAGGGATCTGCACTTCCTTACGTTCTGCAGAAATGTTCACAACATTGTTGGATCCTTAAGTTACATTTCCAGGCTGGATGTTCTTAAAAGGGGCGCATTGCACGCAGAAATAACCTCCCCCAACCCTTCCTTGTTTCCTACACTAACACCCTACGCTCTTATCCCTCTAAACCAATCCACACACACCCTCATGGCTCTGACACCCTGGTTGACCTCCAGATGACCCCCACACCTTCCCCAGTCCGGCATCTTCCTCCTGGCTCAGCGGGGGGGTGGAGCATGTCCCATTACATGCAGAGGCGGGTTACAAATAACAATATGCTGATATGAATCAACATTACCTGTCCTCAGACACAGAACCCAGACATCATCACTTTGTGTGGACGGGATTTGACACACATATGAAGCCAATTCTTCTTCTGCGCTTAATTTGTTGTAGAAAGTGAGTATTTGACAGTATTTCTTTCCTGTAAAGATTTCCCCTTAAATTTAAAAACACAGTAGTTTACTGTTTACACTTTTCTATGAAATTAAATGTTTCATTCTGCCTTTTATTCAACCCTTTATGAATCAAAGCGAACTCATCATCAATATCAATATCATCTACAGTATCGTATCGTATCGTTAATATCGGAATGTAATCGTGTCATAAGCACTTGCCCAATGTCTGGCCCTAATTACTGCGCTATGTCCTAGAAACATGCAGCATTTCACTCAAACACACATTACAGCTGCTGATTTAATCAATTGGTTCCCTCCTCCAGTTGAAGCTGTGCCAATTAGAGGAATCAGCTGTTGTAATGATGGATTAGATTAATAACCTATGTGGTCTTGGTTCGCATTTGTACATGGTTAAAAACCACTGTTGAAATGTGCAAATGAAATTGTACTGCATTAGAGTGAAAGCAAATGAAAAATAATTGTAATATTATTTCAGTCATAAATTGTTTTATTGCATAATTATATTTTTCCTCTTGTATATTAATGAGATTAATAAAAGTTCTGAGGACATTCTCTGGTACTCTTACACTCTACATTACAGGAAATAATATACAGCACATACAAAACTATACATACATACATTGATACATTGGTATATATACATTGACCTGTTCAGCATTATAATACGTATATGGGTCATCATCTGCATGCACAGATTAAAGAAAAGTTAATAATGTTAGTACTACCAGTGGGTAGTAATGCAGTATAAATAAACACTACCACTGTCTACAGTACTTCAGTATAAATATTACCATGCATACACTACCTACTGTATGGAAATACCACCACTGTCTACAGTACTACTGCAGTATAAATACTACCATGTATACACTACTGCAGTATATATACTACCATGTATACACTACTGCAGTATACATACTACCATGTATACACTACTGCAGTATACATACTGCCATGTATACACTACTGCAGTATACACACTACCCTGTATACACTACTGCAGTATACATACTGCCATGTATACACTACTGCAGTATACATACACTACTGCAGTATACATACTGACACCTCAGCAGTTGAGGTTGCACACTGGGCTTTAGAAGAGCCTATTGTTATGAGCGGTACCATAACACTACATGGGATTACACCAAATGTGGAAACAGCTTGAGGGGCCCGGCCCCTATTGTCCCTGTGTTATCTCCTGCACCCGCATGCGTCTCTGCTCTCACAGGGCTCCTGGCTGTTCCCCCAGTGTGGCCCCAGAGAGACCCCCCAACACACACAGAGGGACTGGGTGAAGGAAGCTGGAGCACAATGGAACAATGAAAGATGAGTGTTTGATGATACGCTCTTGTTATGAAACGATGGCAGCACAATATGGAAGCACCACACTGACTCTCTCGCTTTGTGTGGATAGAAGGCTTTTAAAAGTATCTCATTAATTCCTAATTATTAATCGTGCGTGAGTGTGTGTGTGTGTGTGTGGATGTGTGTGTGTGTGTGCGGGAGTGTGTGTGTGGATGTGTGTGTGTGTGGATGTATGTGCATGCATGTGTGTGTGTGTGTGTGTGTGGATGTGTGTATGTGCGGGTGGATGTGTGTGTGTGTGTGTGTGTGTGTCTAAGGGATGTTGCCCTATACACAGGGGTCTCTGTTAGTTATGATAGTGTCT
>JAODUG010080940.1:0-12697 GCA_027564795.1 Aphredoderus sayanus
CACACACGCACACACACACACACACACACACACACACAGACACACACACACTTTCCCCTACTTGCAGAAGCTGTCCCTGTCTGCCTTGGCATCTTAATCAATAGAGGCATAAATAATGCTGGATTTCCTCTGGATTGATTGTATTTGCTCAATGAAATGTATCTTATCTGTCTTCCACATGAACCACCATCGTATGGAGTCATCTCTCTGGCTGCACCGGTTTCATTAAAGCATGCATGCAAAGCTGTTCCAGAGGCGTTCAGAACTAATCTGAATTTCTTCACATTTGTCTCCCTACAGGAGTTTATCATTGCTATGGCTGTTTTACTGCTAGCCTTTCACAACTTTCTTGTAAATCATTTCAAAGCCTGTTCCTCCCTTGACACGAGCAAACATATCTATCTGGATGTCGCTACAGCTGTTTGAATCTCATGTTTCTTTGTATCTTCATGTGAATGTACGCATGTACACTTTGTAATAATGTTTCTCTCCCCAGTAGCTTTCTCTGCACTGACAAGCCTTTACTCTGATAGGACCTCCTGTTATGTTCTGTGGTCTTCGTTTCATGTCCACCGCAGGAATCTTCAAGAGCACCTGCTACATTGATGTGCGCTGGTTCCCTTTTGATGTTCAGAGATGTGATCTCAAGTTCGGCTCGTGGACATATGGGGGCTGGTCTCTGGACTTACAAATGGTGGAGGCTGATGTTACTGGTTACATTGCCAATGGAGAGTGGGACCTTGTGGGTAAGAGTGAATTTGACCCTGTAAGTAGAGAGGTTTAGGTTTCAGTCCTAAAAGGGGATAAATAAAATGTGTGTTCTATATGCTATGTTTTAAAATAAATATATGTGTGTTTTATGATACGTTTTAAAAACAAGATTAGGCTTTTCCTGTTAACAACATTAATAAAAGATAATGCAAATGCACTTACAAAAATAGTTTGATTAGAAAATGTGCAGTCCCTAAAGAAACTGTGGACTAGCTAAACCTTATTAAACTATATATTTTTACATTACATTACTTGTATATAAGAATAGCCAAACTATTATCTGTAAATGCCACAGTGGCTGGTCTCACAGCAGTTAGCTGTTAGTAATGGTTGTGGTTTTGTTTGTCAGCAGCAGGTTCCACAAAGTGCCAAGTGTTTGGGGCTTCTCAGCGTGGAGGACATTTCAACTGAATTAAATCTTTGCTTTAATCTTTGTTGCTCAATTTCATCATTTGTTTAATTGCTACTATTGCAGAAGAGATTGCCCCGCTCATTTAAACAATGAGGCACAATGCAGAATAGGAAGGAGGGGTTGTGGTTGGTAAATGTAACAGCAATCTTGCAGCAAGGGTAGTAGCAAAAAGTATTAAAGACAAAATGTATTATTTTCCACATTGTATTTTGTGTTACAATGCTATACATACATAAATAAAAAACAGGTAGGTTTTTTACTTTGTAAACTTTATATAACTTACATATACTATACATACATTGTATTCATATATATTAAGTAAGACTATGTTTTGATGGGAACTAGTTAGACTTTGAACAAACGTGTAATGAAAAAAGTCTTTAATGCTGTCTATAGGGGCTTTTAAGCTCCATTCGCATTGCATGTGTAACAGTGTTACGCTGATGTGCACAGAGGTCCCAGGACGGAGGAATGAGCGCTTCTACGACTGCTGCAAGGAGCCCTACCCTGACGTCACCTTCACAGTGGTGATGCGTAGACGGACTCTCTACTATGGGTTGAACCTGCTCATCCCCTGTGTGCTGATCTCCACTCTGGCACTGCTGGTCTTTCTGCTCCCGGCAGATTCTGGGGAGAAGATCTCACTGGGTAAGACGCTCGCAAGCACAGATAAGGGGCTGGTTTTAAAAGGGGTGATTGGAGCAGATTTCTATGCTGTGTGTTGTAGGCTATTCAAATGTAAGAAGTATGAATCTATTTTGGGGGTCATGGATCAAGTTTCACATTAGAAGAAAATAGTGAATCTACATTGTTCATGATGTCAAACATTTTGTAGTCCGGTCCTTAGACTTTTTCTGTCAAAAACTTGATCCTGTGTATCTGTACAACCCAAAAAGTGCTTCCATGCATGCTGTTAAAGGAACATCTGCTCAACAAAGGTTTTTATGTTATTTGTACTTTCATCAGGGAGCGTTAAGGTCGACTGCCTTCGGTAATCTGCTGGGAACTTCTGCAGTACACTTGCTGTAAAAAAAGACATTGAGCCAGTGTGCGTTAAGTTAATTGACTTATGCCAACAACTGCTGTAGCAGTCTACAGTCTCTTCAGAGGCTGACGTTTATTCTGGCTGTGTTGCTGGTGTTCTTGTTGCTTCTGTGTAAGGTCCACCTCCGCGTTTTCAAGCTGCTCTTGCAGCACATGTACTGTAGCCTAATGTGAATACATCCATCTTCCTTGCCGCCTGTTGTCCAACATCAATTGGAGATTGATTTTGGCCCGCTGCCTTTCCCTACCTCAGTATCCCCCAGAACCAGATGAACCAGCCTCCTCCCCCTTATCTCCCGCTCCACTCTTCTCCAGTAGCACAGGCCACTGCACCAATTACCCTGCTGCTGTGTGGCTAATGGTGTATGCTCCAGCAGCACGTCATGTCAGCTACTCCTGGGGCTTTGGAAATGGGAAAAGAAATGACCCTCCAGTCTTTATTTACTCCTCAGTACGACCAATAACATCCATATGTGCTAATTGTATTTAGTTACTGTGCATTGCATTGCGCAGTAGAAATCAAATGGAAACATAAAGGTATATGTAAAATACGCCATACACTTTACACCTCATGCTAATTCATAATGTGCATATTAGCTGTAAGTCTGTTTTTGAAAGGTAATGCTTCAGTGAATATAAATTCCTTGTTGAATTTGTAATCATATTTTTAAATTGAGGACATATTATTCAGGAAACTATATTATACTTAAAATAACATCATAGCATGAGCTATTCCATGCTTTTGTTCTTTTCCATAATATGATTCCATAAAAAATGGTTAATCAATGTCCTGCATGGGTTTATAGACAAACATTATCACTACTGAGTTGGGCTGTTTCTATTTACCACTTAATGTTTTAGTTAGTGATGATAAAGAAATGGCCTGCCAGAGCATGTTGGGACTGATATTTTGGCTTGTGTAATCTTGTTGACAGGGCATTCAAAATAACGGGTATGCATAATTAAATAAATAGAGATAAAGAAAAAGTAAAAATGTGGTGCTTGTTAGAAATGTGGAATTCATGAGCCAACAATAAGTTTGATCACGGCTTGACACCATGTAAAGGGTTTTGCTCTGTAATGCATCTCTTATGTCTAATAATGTCACTATAATTTTGAATGGTTGCTGCAATCCCCTGTGAATCCTATTTACAATGTATAAGCACATACCCATTCTAAGATTAGGCCAATAAATCGAACAACACCCTCAGTGTTATCATCAGCGAGCATCTGTCAAGGAATGATTAACTGGCTGTATTATACACACTTTTAATTCTAACAGAACACATGAAAACCAATAGTACCAGAAAACATCTTAAGGGTAAAGGTTCAGGAATATTCTAATATGAAAATGTGTGTGTTCATTTATGTATTCATTATAATCACTTCAGATTGGATTTGCATATATTGCTGTGTAAATATGCCAACGTCATAGAAATGATTTAGATTTTAATTCTGAGCTGGCTGTCAACTAGTATGTAATAGGAAAGGGACTATTTTCCTTGAAAATATTTTTTAAACTATGTGAACTCATCTACTGTGGATTGCAGTATAAACATTTTTTTCAGGAGACTATAGCTAATTTCACATTTACTGTAAATGAAAATCAGTATAGTCCTTGATGTTATATAACCACCATTTAGCAATTAATGTCCCATTGAAAGTGGTATCAATGGTTAGAACATTAAATAACAAAATAGAGATATGCAGTTTAAAGGTACAGTATAATAAATGGTATTCATTAACATTTCCGTTAGGTGAAGCAGTCTTTAATGTTTTTTGTATATGCTAACAACTTTCTCTTGCGATATTACAATAGCAAATGGCTCCCAACCCGCTCTCTCACACACACACACACACATACAAACACATTCACACAGTCAATAATCTCTGCTACTCAATTTGCCCATAGCATCACAAACCAAACATGTCAGCTTCGTATATTATTCATGACTTAGCATTACTGTTTTTGAATACTTTGCGGGTGGTAATTTTCTACTGCAAAACAAATAGTTATCATCTATAATTAAAATTATAAGTAATATGCTGTAAATTAAACTGTGGTCTCATTCCCAGGCATCACGGTCCTGCTCTCACTGACTGTATTTATGCTGCTGGTGGCAGAGATTATGCCGGCCACCTCTGACTCAGTGCCATTGATAGGTAAGCCTATTATGGGAGGTTTTGCATGCCTCAGTCATTTTTAAGGAGGAGCCAAATTGTGAAAGATTGTGGAGGCATTATAAGGCATCCTTCAGGGGTCTTTGGTCTCATTAAAATGCAGCTGAAACCATCACTACCCAAGCTAATAATATGGATTAAGAGAGTGTTATTAGTTCCACTAGTCTTTAAGCAGTAAATTGCTTAGAGATGGTTATGTTTATGGATTGCTATTGCACATAAAACATTTATAAATCACCATGGTTGTATCTGTGCTTATTTTGATTCTGTTCATGGGTGTTTTGAAAGGTGCTTTAAACAAAATATATTGTTATTATTGTAATGCTTGTGAAGTGTACTGTAGGTAGGACCCAAACAAACAACACGAGGCAGAACTAGAAATAACAGGGTTTAATGATCGAATAGCAAAAACCCAGAAACAAGCATCACAGTAGAGAAACACCAACAATGGACTTGGGGAAACACAAGGGCTTACAGGTACAGTAGGCGACAGACCATTGGACACATGAGACATGATAAACTAAGACACAGGTGGACCTAATGAGACTAGGAAACACAAGGCAGGGAGTGACCTGAAACACAAGAGAAACACTGACTATGACAAAACAGGGACCATGAAACTTTTCTCTCCCTGTTAATTTTTTCCATTTCCAGCGGAGTACTTTGCCACCACCATGGTTATTGTTGGTCTCTCTGTAATCGCAACAGTGCTGGTCTTACAATACCACCATCATGACCCTGATGGAGGCAAGATGCCAAAATGGGTGAGTTTTTAACTTCTCCTCCTCCTCCTTCTTCTCCTCCTGTTGTCCTCGGGTTTCAAACGCATCACGAGGGTTAAGATGAAACATTAGTCATCTTTGTTGCAACCATTGCATATTCCCTTTTCAGAATCAGAATCAAAATCAGCGTTATACACTTTCACAAGAACATTTACATGTAAAAGAGTATTTTATTAGTGTTTGTTAAAAGAAAAATATTAATATGAACTATATAAAACCTTAAATATCAGCAGGACATGTTGTACTCCTCCTTCAACCCTGTTCCTCCTGTACTGAACCACATAGACGCGCGTTATCCTCCTCAACTGGTGTGCCTGGTTTCTGCGCATGAAGCGTCCGGGGGAGGAGAGGGTGCGTTCAGCCTGCCACAACAGGGCCCCGCGCTGCAGCCTGACCAGCGTGGACCTGAACGTCAGCTCCTCCGCATCGCAGTCGGCCAACGGCAACATGCTCTACATCGGCTTCCGCGGCCTGGAGAACATGCATTACTCCACCGCCGCCACCTCGCCCGACTCAGGGGTCCTCTGCGGACGGCTCCTGGCCAGAGCGGGTGAGGACGAGGTGCTCCTGTCCGCAGGCCAGGGCTCCACTGTGGGGAGTGTGGAACCAGAGCTGGCCAAGATCCTGGAGGAGGTGCGCTACATCGCCAAGCGCTTCCGCGACCAAGACGAGGAGGAATCGGTGTGCAATGAGTGGAAGTTTGCTGCAGCTGTAATAGACCGGCTTTGTTTGATGGCTTTCTCCATCTTCACCATCCTATGCACCATCGGAATACTAATGTCGGCACCCAACTTTGTAGAGGCTATTTCCAAAGACTTCTTTACATGAAGACTTTCTGAGCATCATTTTGAAAATCAATGCTTTTCGGCTAGCTGGTGAAATGTGAGTGATTAGACAGTTTGTCCTTTATTGCTGTGGTATGTTCCTTTGCGCTTTCATCTAGTTTGCCAGCCAAGCTTACTTTCAAATATTATACCATGTGGTCAAACCGGTCAAACACACCAACCAAAAAAACTGTGGAAAAAGTTTGAAAAATATGTATTGAATGTGTTCAGAATGTTTAAAATACAATTTGCAAATGGAAATGTTAAATTTTTTTCATACCTATAAGCATCCATATATAATACATACTGTATATCCACACATTATAGTATGTTGATACATACATAGGCTACATACATACATACAGTACCTACATACTGATAGATGTTGGTTAATTTCATTCGAGTGCTGTATAGATATCAAAATATTGTCTTTATTATTGTCAGTGTGATGTTATTTGACTTAACTGTGGAACTACAGAATGAAAATGTGTACCCTTATGAATAAATGTATTTTTATATGTGAACACGTGAATACTGTATGCTATCAGATATTTTTGTCTAGTTACACTGTAGATTATATATTTTGTTTTAAAACATTTAACCTAATTTGAAAAACAGTTAACGTCTAGGTTCATAATTAGTTAATAAAGGCCATGTAGAATATAATTTTCATTTGACATGAATCTAATAAAGTTGTAAGAACACTTTCAACTTTTGGTGTTACATTGCACCAATGCACTGTATTTGTAAATTTGTAATAATACCAGTTTAATCATTCAGTAGACTTTTGTAAATCTATTTTATTGCTTAATTATTGCTTAAGCCAGTAACACCTTGAAATATCAGACAACTTCTGGCGAAACAAACGATTTATTTTTCAAGAGATCAAAATGGAAAATGCTTAACATAAAATGTACAACGTATATTGGGAAATGTCAAATTTGTGTAGATAAACAGTGGGAATTGTAGGAAAAAATTCTAGTAGACCTTTTACCACTTAATGCTAAAAACGTTAAACGGTCTCAGCTGAAGTCCAACAGGAAATCCATAATGACCCGTCATGATATTTTGTATGAAGATTCCGTTCTCGATTTGTCTTGGCAGAGCTACTATACCGCCATCTAGTGGCTCACCTCAACTAATGCACCCACTCTAGCCAACGTTAAAATAGAAAATGTTGCGTTTGAGTCGACAAAACAAAGACTAAAATAATGTAATAAATAAAAATTGCCAGTAACTTACGCGCATGATCAGAAGGATTCTGTCCAAGGTTCTTGTTTTGGACGCCTTAAACCCGAAAGGAACCATTCACATGTCTGCTGTTTTAGCAGGCAGCATTTTGTTGCTGCCAACGTACGTACTGTAGTGTGTGCACCACTAGCCGACTCCTTCATGTGAATGTTGTTGACTTGGTTTGTCTTCCAGTTGGGATCATGTCGAATTCTTTGCTTAGCTGGTGTGTGGACGAGTTACACCATACATTCGGACTGGAGGTTTCTGAAGAGATTATCCAGTGAGTTATTAATGAATATATGATGTTTGTAGGACAGCGACAACCACTACAGTACAGTACAGTACAGTACTGTACTGTACGTTATAGTAGCTAGCTACCAGCTGCTGTCTAACGAGATAGCAATTTAAAATGTTAGTGACATGATGGCATAAGATGGCAGCTTGTTAACAGTAGTTTGATTCAGTGCTGATACAAAAAACATGAATAGAGTAAGAATGGTTGCTTGTTGAATTGGCCTAATGTCAGCTGTGTTTACTACTGCTGAGCTCAGTGTAACAAAACAAGCACGCAAGAAGTAAATAAAAACAAATAACCAAACAAACATGGAGCCTAATCTGTGCTAATCTCTGTTGCATTGACAGCCTAACTCATCCAAACTTTGATGATGATATCGTATGCAAAATATATATACTGATATTAGAAAGTATATGCTAGGGTGAATTAACATAATGTGGGACATAGTATGACTTTAACCCATAGTTTTGTTGACTTCCATATGTTTGAGGAAAACCTGCATGCACTACAGCATAGGTGTTCCACATTATAGCAATTAACAATACATACATATTTAATATTTATATATTGTTTATATATTTAATCTTTAATTTCATTCTGCTCTGTAGATATATTCTCACCATTGAAAATGAGGATGAGATTGAGGAGTATTTGTCAGACCTCCTCCAGGGAAACGATGGGAGGAAGAGGCAGTTTATAGATGAGCTCCTGGATAGATGGAAGAGGAGCAAGACACACACAGACACCCCTGGTCTGTTCCTGATGAAACAATCTGTGCCGGGAGGAGGTGGGATAGAAAATGTCTGGCAACCACTGTTAAAGGGACCCTCCTCAATGTGTGTCAGAAAATTGCTGGTTGAAAACTGATGGGCTCCACTCTTATACGGTGCACTAGGGCAGATATTGGGTATTGTGGTTCTGGGGGTGCTACAACACAATTGAGGAGTGAATGTTTTTGTAAACCGCAATATCTGTTACTGATGTTAGTGATTGTGTTATGTAAGTAACATACAGTCAACAATTAAACCCTCCTGCTGCGTCAATCGCAGCACGGACATATGATGTGCCACGGTTGGCGCAACAAGGTAGTGCGTTTGAAACCTGAGGACAGCGGGAGGGTTAAATACTGAGCTAGCTTCACATTTAACTGCACTGAACACATTAACTGGCAGGTTTCACTGTTTAATCTGTGCTTGTATTGTTTTAGATTCCCTTGACATGAGCAAAGACTCTCAGAAGAAGTCTAAGCGCAAGGGTCGAAACAAGCAGGAGGTGATTACTGTCAGCCAAGCAGAGCCTGAACCAGAGCCTGTAAAAACCCCCATGGACCTGATAAAGGTTAGGAAAGCCAACACTTGAAATACCAAACCTCACTGTTTGATAAGTTAACATACAGGTAATTTAACCCTCGTGATGTCCTCATGATGTCCTCTGGGTCAACCCTACCCAAACGAACGCACTAGCTCTTTGTGGCAGATAGAAGTCGCTACACCTAATTATACAGCTTACACACGTATATGATAAGGTGCAAGTTTGAAACCCGAGGACAAATGCACGAGAAATGTAACAAAAACATAAATTAAATAATGAATAAAGAAATAAATACACACACCACTGACAATAAAAAGAACCATACAATCCTACACAATCAGATGGTGTCATCAGATGGCACAAGATAATATTATTAGGACATCATGAGGGATATTATCATTCCAAAACGTAGTTTTAGTGTTTCTTTTTCTCATTGAAGTGGACATTTAACTACAAATATTTTAGGTAATGTTTATCCAAAGCGATCTGAAATTGTACACTTTGTGTGTATATTGAAATAATTTGTTTAATTATGCTCGCTTTAATTTTGTGTTTATTAAGGTCCAAGAGGCTGGTAATTCCTCCTCAACAAAGAAGAAAAGTAAGTTTGTAAATCTTTATGCTAAAGAGGGACAGGACAAGCTGGCTGTCATACTTCCTGGACGCCATTCCTGTGAGTGCTTGGCTCAAAAGCACAACCTCATCAACAACTGCATCACCTGTGGTCGCATTGTTTGTGAACAGGAAGGTTCAGGCCCCTGCCTCTTTTGTGGAAGCCTGGTAAGAATGTGATACTAATTTTGATTCCCTGATTAAAGCGTCCAGTATGTGTAAACTGTCACCACAACAACTTTTAGTGATTTATTTGTGACTAATTCAGGTCTGCACTAAAGAAGAGCAGGAAATTCTCCAGCGGGACTCCAACAAAAGCCAGAAACTGCGAAAGAAACTGATGGGTGGTAAGATGATCTCTGTTTACCTATGAGAGTTGTTTGTGATACAGTGCTATGCTGTGGTTAATGGATGTACTTAGTTGTGCTTTCTGCAAACAGATTGCTCAGATAGAGATTATCTCCCACATCAGCAGTCTCGGATGAAGACTGGCCTTGAGAAGGCCCTCCAGCACAAAGATAAGCTGCTAGAATATGACAAGAATAGGTAATGACGCCAAAATAATAATAGGACTAATAGTGTATATAACCCAATCTTATGTTTTTGATATCCCAGACAGTGTCATGATGTGATTGTTTTAACACGCCTGCAGTGTCAGGAGAACCCAGGTTCTGGATGATGAGTCGGACTACTTTGCCACTGATTCCAACCAGTGGCTGTCACCCGGTGAGCGAGACAAGCTGAGGAAAAAGGAGGAAGAGCTACGGGAGCTTCGCCATGCTTCGCATAAAGACAGGAAGATTACGTTGGACTTTGCTGGCAGACAAGTCATAGATGAGGGGGAGAACCTGAGCCTGTACTACAACAAGTGAGTAAGATGGTTCTGCGGCGGCCCAATCAAGCATTCCAGGATGTCCTATTAAAGGGATATTCTAGTCAGGTTTTACATAAACTGTATTTTTCCCTTTTCCTCCAACTATGGAAATCATTCCACTACACTAGAACTAGACATACCTCTTAAATTGTTTGATTACATTTAGGTCATAATGATTGTGTTCCAGGGTCAGAAAATTCTAAAAGTCGTATTCGCACAATCATTGGGGAAACGTGATGGAAAAGTTGATTATTCTAAAAGAACTATTACCTTTTGGAATGACCATTGCTCTATCATACACAAATACATGTTCTGTGTCTGCAGGCTGGATGAGACCGTTGATGCTATAAAGAGCGACACTCTGCACTTAAAATCGCCCATCTACTCTGGTGGACAGGGCGGCCGGCAGGTCCCCAGAGAGCTAGTCAACCCCAACATACTGCAGGCTGCACCAGAGGTAGGTCATCATATGCTCTTTTGGTTCTCATTTGCCCATTCAGTTAGAATGATGGCTTAGTATGGCATCTGAATATTTACTGTTATTCTTTATTATATGCTTCTTTTTTTTATTAAATGTAATTTTGTGCTTTCCTTCACACCTGCAACTAACTGTATCACTGAATGTCAGCATGGATGACAATACTGACAGTGTAGCAGCCTGTGCAAACTAAAGCCATGTGTTCCTAGTGGGTGGATATAGGAGGCAGCGAGAGCCACAGGAGGACACAGGAGAAACGCCCGGCTTCACTGGAGGACAAGGGCGGAGCGGAGCGTGCCAGGCTGAGGCTGCAGGACAGAGAGCTGCAGGAGATGTCTGACGGAGGCTGGTGCCTCAGCATGCACCAGCCTTGGGCCTCGCTGCTCGTCAAGGGCATCAAGAGGTAAGCAGCGCAGGCTGCTCTTACGGAGACAGCATTATGTACTGTATGCATGTGTGTGCATCAGTAGAAGGCCCATGTTAGTTTTTAACCCTCATGGTGTCCTATGGGTCAGAATGACCCAATGCACTACCTTTTTTATGCCAACAGAAGGCACCAATTCTATTTCTACAGCTTACACAGACATATGATGTGCACTGCTGGCACAACAAGGTGTGAGTTTGAAACCTGAGGCCAACAGGAGGGTTAAAAGGCACAAAAAAACAAACAAATTCATAAAGAAAGAAAGACACACAGCACTGACACTAAAGAGCACTACACAATCAGGTGGAGCCATCTGCTGGCACAACTTTGAAACCCGTGGACAACAGGAGGGTTAAAGGCATGTTTGGGGATATTTAGTAGTAATTTAGAAGTAAATTATTTGAATCCAATACACCTTTTGTATGTTGTTTGCGAATATCTCCTCACAGTCCACTAGCTGTCTGTTCTGTGTGCTGAATCATAGACTGGTGTTTCTACCCAGCCCTGGCTCTGTAAATGGGAACACAAACAAAGTGGTGCAGACCGTGCACCCCACAACACTATCTCAGCCTTAGCAATGTGCATCTAATGAAGGGAGAGGTGTATTTGTTTCTCTGGCATTACTTACTACACCTTTGTGTTTAAAGCTAATGTGCGTAATAAACTGAGGATCTCGTGTCATTTGTTTGTAAAAAATTCTAGCTATAGCATCTTAACCTCCCAAATAATATATAATTGGTGTATAGTCTGTATTGCTGGTTGCTCTTTCTAATTCTCAAGTTATTTCTATTTCTCTTCTCAAGTTATTTATTATGTTTGCTTATTCACATTGTTGCAAATATTCTATACTTACATTTTGAATTAAAAATATAAATACACCTTTTTAAATAAACTGCACAAAATCTGGGAGATGGCGACCACCTTTGCAGACATATTTAGATGTGTTTTCGAGACACATTCAGTGGTGTGCCATAAAACTGTTCCACACCTTCAGAATAATTTCTGTCTTTTACTCTAAAACACATTTATTATAGTTTCACAAATAAACATGACAATACAGTAGGTACATACATGCATTTGTACACACAAGCTTTTATACTGTATGGCTTCACACTGCTTGTTCCATCAGGGCACTGTCTTTGTTAGCTGTAAATCTTATCATTTACATGATGTACAAGCCTTTCTGAAAATCTGAAGGACTTTGCAGTGGTTTCATATTGGCAAAGTGACAGACCAACCAATTTGACCAACTGTCAAATTTCCAAATAGGTGGTGGGATTTAAAGGTCTGCACCTTCTATAGACCTGTAAGGTCATGTTGTCACTGCTCACAGCCGGCAGTGCATCCAGGTCCAAGTTAATAGGAAAACAGAATAACGTGCCTCTCCGGGAACCATCACCTTATCGTGGTGGAGAGGTTTGCGAGCCCCTGTGAACCTGAGAGCTGTGTTGTCTGG
>JAODUG010080950.1:2117-12697 GCA_027564795.1 Aphredoderus sayanus
GTATCAGCGCGGTGTCTGTTAATTTATTTATGTATTTCTTTGTTTTTTTTGTGCCTTTTAACCCTCCTGTTGTCCTCTGGTTTCAAACATACTACTGTGTTATGCCAGCAGATGGTGCCACCTGATTGTGTAGTTCTTTTTAGTATCAGCGCGGTGTCTGTTAATTTATTTATGTATTTCTTTGTTTTTTTTGTGCCTTTTAACCCTCCTGTTGTCCTCAGGTTTTAAACACACCCCTTGTTGTGCCAGCAGTGCACATCATGTGTGTGTAAGCTGCAGGATTAGGTTTAGCGCCCTCTATCTGCCACAAAGAGGTAGTGCGTTGGGTCAGTTTGACCTGGAGACAGCAGGTGACTGGGTACAATCCAAAACCGCTTGCTTTTTTCATCATACTTTTATCAGAGAGAACCTCACAGAAAAACAAGTGTACTGTACTTACTCCTAAAGCTCAAATCTGAGTTTCCACGATGTTACGGATGAGCATCTGCATTTTCAGTTAGGTATGTGAGTAGTATAATGTTCTAACATGCAATGTCAAAGAGCAGGTTGGTTAAGGTTAATTGTTAGATTGAAAAGCTCACGTCTCACCTGAGCATGTTGCTTATGGCTGCTCAGAAGCACACTCAAGGGTTAACGGTGTAGCTTCATTGCTACTTACCACTTTAGAAGGGGTAATATGTATAATTTGGTCAAATGAAATAGTGGTGAAAATGTGGTTCCCCACATTATAGTCTCACACAATAGCGTATGCTCCAATTGTGCTCCTTAGATAATTAATAATTTTCATCCATTATGGCATTTGTACTTCTACTGAAAGGCCTGGCTCCTCGGAACATGGATTTCACAGTGATTGGAGGAATAGAATTCATTCTGCAATCATGTTATGCATGAAAACACAAAAAAGTCCTGTAGAAACTGAGAGGTTCTCACATATTGATAAAATCTGTTTAATAACATAACCTGCATGCTACCAATTTAAACAGTACAGTAGATCTTGGACAATATATACATCCATCCATCCATCCTCAACCGCTTATCCGAGGTCGGGTCGTGGGGGCAGCAGCTCCAGCAGGGGACCCCAAACTTCCCATTCCCGAGCCACATTAGCCAGCTCTGACTGGGGGATCCCGAGGCGTTCCCAGGACAAGGTGGAGATATAATCTCTCCACCTTGTCCTGGGTCTTCCCCGAGGCCTCCTCCCAGTTGGACGACATATACATACATATACAGCCCATATAATCATCACAACAATATGTTGTACAGCCATGAGACATTGCTGTACAAAGAATGCAATACATACCAAGCAACATTAACAGTAAAGAAAGAGAACAACAGGTTTGGGAAAGACCACGAGCACCTAGCACACATCAGCACAGCACCAGAGGCTGAGCCACACAAAGATTAAGTGAGCACCGTGAAAAAACAGCGGCTTCAAGCTGCTTCGACTTGGCTGGAGAAGCCATGGAGACCAAGGCCTGCGATCAAGGAAAGGACCTGAGAGTGAGCACATTAAAATGCTGCCTGCCTGTTTTCTCTCTCTCTCTCTCCAAAAGATAATTATCATAATTACACAGGCGCCATCTTTGAAAAGTCCTCATTGGCTCAATCATTAGCACCCCCATTAGCTCTCCAAGCGAATGGAACGCAGACACTGTGGGGCAGCTGCAGGAACCCTCAGCCTAGCGGACACCAGGGGCGGGGGGCGGTGCTTAGTGGAGACACACCTGGCAGGTGGGCTCGTTAAGGCCACCTGGATGCAGATGTAGTGTGACAGAGACTCTGTACGTGAAGAAGTATAACTATTAGTAAAGGTAGCTCCTCTAAGCCTCAGGAATACGCTAGATACACATGCTGCTGCTAATATAATATCTAAAGAGTACATATATTAATTATTGTAGTTTTTATAGACTCACTTCTGAATACACTACCTCTACCAGATATGTGGAAAATTACACCACGCTTCTTTGTTTTAGTGAAGGGTAATTGTACCCAAAGTCTGCATTAGGCCTACTCCAATAACCATTATAATTATTATTACACATGCACATTGGATACATGTTTATAAGATACATTAGTAAACAACAGAAAGGAAATAAAACACCATTGCATCTCATGTACACAACAAACACTAGTACACAGTCAATATGGTGAAACACTGCATCCTTACCAAGTGCAATATGGTTACTTCTTCAATCAAGGTTGTCCTTGGGTTTCAAGCGCACTACCTTATTGTGCCAGCAGATGGCCCCACCACGTCACGTCATATGTCCGTGCTGCGGTTGGTGCCTCCTGCTGGCACCAACAAGGTAGTGCACTGGGCCAAACTCACCTAATTCTACAGAGTTTGCGTTACTCAGCCATGTACTGATAAGCTAGGGTGTAACCATGGGTTGAGGCTAGGTGTCATCTCAGTAGGCACAGTGTGACCACACCTGTACACCTGAGTGCACACCTGAGTGCACACCTGAGTCTACAGGTGTCAGAGTGACAGAGGGGCTAACAGACAGGTAGCTCCACTGCTAGCCCGGGACTCCTGGCACAGGGATATAGCAGAAGATGGATTCAAATGAAGAGAGAAGGATGCGGAAAGTGATAATAGCGAAGATAAGCTCCCCAGAGAGATAGAGGGAAAGCGAGAGGTTGAATCCATTAGGATGTTTATTGCCCCCCCAGTACACACCTGCAGGCGAGAGGGATACTGAGTGTTTGCCACCAGAATGCTATTGATCACATCGCTGTGTTATCTCCAGCGCTCCACAGCATATAAGTCATGCCAGCCCTCTGGGGAACTGGTGTGTGTGTGTGTGTGCGTGCGTGCGTAAGTAAATGCCAGCACACATTGATGTGAGTGCACGTGTAAAACTGTAGGTGTCAGTATGCACGCACACGTGTGTGTGTGTCTAGAGCACAAGCCCAGCTGTGTGTGTGTGTGTGTGCGTCTAGAGCACAAGCCCAGCTGTGTGTGTGTGTGTGTGTGTCTAGAGCACAAGCCCAGCTGTGTGTGTGTGTGTGTGTGTCTAGAGCACAAGCCCAGCTGTGTGTGTGTGTGTGCAGTACATATGGACAAGCCACTGAGCTGCTGTCAAGCTATTGAGTGGCGCTATAATGTGGAGTGATTACACACACACACACACACACACCGTACTGAGGCCCTTTCACCTTTGTTTAGTGTGGCGCTAGAAAACACAAACCCAGGAATCTGCTGCAGCCTACAGTAGGAGTGGATAGCTTGATACAAATAATGTACTTAAATGTATAACTCCTTTGACAATAAGATAGCTCAAAATAGCTCCCTACCTACAAAATAAGCTTAATCTCTATTTCAGACAAATGGTTTAAAAACATATTTAAGATTAAACATATTAAAAATTATGTGCTGATTTTAACACTGCTATCCATTACTGATTAAATATCCTTAACTTTTGTCTTGCATCAATTACCTCTCTGCTTGAGAAGTATTACTGACTGACCAGTTCTATTTATTTAGACATATTAGCGAGAGAGGGAGAAAGAGAGCACTCCACTAAATGGCATATTAATGTCCGTCCTAAATCAATGTTGAGGAGCTTCGATGGAGCTATGTGGCATATTTTGACATTGTCCTCTTCTCTTTCACAGAGGACCAAGAGCGAGAGGGAGAAAGAGAGAGAGAGCGAGAGAGAGATAGAGAGAGACAGAGAGAGAGAGAGGGAGAAAGAGAAAGAGAGAGAGAGAGCGCGAGAGAGAGAGAGGGAGAGAGGCCACGCGAAATAAAAGAGATACACAGCGTGAGGATCGAAGGCAGATAGTTTTCCTCCATCTCCCTTCCGTCAATGTCTGGGCCAGAGAGCTTTGTCTCAGCCTATTGATCACGCAGTGTGTGACGCGTGTCTTTCATTTAAAGACCAGGGCTTCTAGCTGCTCCAGCCCCATGGCCATCTACAGCAAGCGGGAGATCGTTCCCGAGGCCCGAACGTCTTCAGATAACCAGAAGGGGAGTTGGCTGACTGCAGCCCACGCAGGCGTCGGGGGCGAGGGGTAATAAAACTGCTTCTCAAATGCAGTGTGCCTAAAATAGAGAGGTGTGACCAAATCAATCCCCAAGGAATCGGCTACAATCTTATTGCAGCCTGCTTTTGTTTCCTTGAGATGGGGGTGATTTTCAGATTGTGTGTGTGTGTGTGTGGTTCTGAACTAAAGTAGCTATAAACCCCCGATGCAAAGTTTTGGTCGTGGTTTATAAATCTGGTAATGGGAAATGCTGTTACTACTGCTATTCCAAGCGTACACAGTGCAGAACCCACCCTAGCTCGAGGACAAGGTGTCTGCGTTCGACTGAAGCTGCAGATTATTCTCTCTTCCTGGAGAGATTACAGACGTTCTCGTCAGTATTTGATGCGTTCTCACTTAACTGTTTCTCTTCCCCTTCATCGGCCAGATATTGGTGAAAGATAAGAGTATTAGTTTCATATAAAGCAGGACAAAGATTATCAACCTTTGTACAGGCCAATCTTGTCTGCTGAATATGATATAAACTGTTTGGGCCACGATTCAATTTGTCAACATGCCGCCAATACAATATCATGTCTAATTGCATTCCAAGGAATACACACACATACAGTAGACACACATTTATGGTAAAATGTAGATAATGGTTGTAGGTACATTCAGAACGTTAAAATAATCTGGCCAAAGATTTAATGCAATATCTCAACAAAATAAAAGTGCCAGTACTCCAGTTGATTAAAAGGGTGGGTCATCCAGTTTCTGGAAATAGATTCCTGAAATTTGGCAGCAACCACTTCATTAACACACCCAAACGTCTATGGCACCCTTAAATAAATGCAGGTGAAAGGGAACAAACAGAACATCTCTAATTGAAAAGGAGAATTATTTCATATTAAGCAATAGCGGTATATCCCTGGGGCTTCACTCCTGTCTGCTACCATAAGAGGTGCGTTGAGGAATATGAAATATGAATATGAGGGGAAAATGGACTTGTCAGAGATTACAGTCAGACAAAACGGCAGTAGTTGAGTGACTCGGGTTTTCCCCCATTGCTGTTTTCACCACATCGGCTGTCAAAGTGCATTTCCTGTGTTGGCACGCGTGGCGGCGGAGGTTGGTTAAAGTAATTTCACAGCTGACAGTCGCCTTCCGCACTGAAGGAGGAGCGGCTTTGGCTGAGTGCTGGGGCTGGTGGGGATGGGATACAGTTAGATATATCTACATGTCTGTAGAAGTCACACCTTCATGTAAAATACCTCCAACATACTGAGAGCTAATTTGGCTAATTCTGCTTCCCAGTGCAGTTACACATTGAGTAAACACACCTTATTTAATATCTATTTTAATATTTATTTTAATAGAACATAAATAAATATAACAGCAAAGCAGATGATTCCAAGAAAACATTCATATGAGCAGGTGTACCAAATAAAGTGTAAACTGATGTCCCGTAGAAATATTGAAGCGTGCACAACTGAACCCAATATCGGATATTCAGTGTCAACACCGTTCTATCCCAGAACATTCTGACACAAATCTATTCACCCGAGGTTTAAAAACTATATTTTGCATCTGAATGCTCTTCTCAGAAGTGATCAATGTTTCATAAGCGGAGAAGATTGCGTGTCGATTGTTGGGCATAAATGTAGAACAAGACAAGGCTGTGCACTCTTCCCACTTCAGTTCATTTGAAGCGAGAAATTGCATTAAAAGAGAAAGAACACACTCTTGCCTTCTCTGGGAGGGAGAGTAGAGTGGGGTGGTGGGGTGGGAATCAAACATATACTTATCTTCCTGTTCCTGTAGATCGTATCTGGATAATCGCCCAAATGGCTTTTTTCTTGTTGTCGTGGAAACCAGAGGAGATTGGATGACCTTGCGACGGGCGAGACGCGGAAGCAAAGCCAGGCGTTTAGTGAGCATAAGCACAGGCAACATTAGATCAGCCCTTCAAGGCTGCACAAGCTTTGCCGTTGCCTGAGAACCTGCTGGCCTGACAAGAGCACAACTTCAGACAGGTCAGAGAGCACAGGAAGCCAGCAAGCACAACGTTGTCATGTTTTAAGAGATTTCCCACAATGCTCTGATTTACCGACATAATGGCTGCGCAATCAACTAAAGAAACACACAACTGTGGTTTTTTTCTCTGCTTTTTTAAAGTTACAATAAATTCAGAAAATCATTGTATTGTCTTAGTTTAATAATTTCAATGTACTATGGTAGTTTGTTTTCATAACAATTAAAAACTGTAGTATTAAAGCCTAGACTATAGACTACTGACATGCCAGTAGCTATCACTAACTATCACTACTGTTAACGTAAATCATTTTAGCTGATGTGTGCAAGCCAATGCTGCATTTGGTCATATTAGATTAGATTGGTGCATCAATGTGAAGTTGTGAACCTACTGTACAGTATGGTAGCCTACCTATAGTATATATAGTACTACCGGTACAGTACTGGTAATGTTTTCATTACCAGGCCAATAGCCCACGCAAGAGAGATCATCACAGCTGACAATAGCATTTCATAGGGGACGATTTCAACCCTATGGGCTAGGTGTTAACATTTGAAATATGATTGGGCGTAAGATTTGGCTAGGGCAGGTAAATGTCACTAGTAGCTGATGTGGCAAGGGCAGGTAAATGTCACTAGTAGCTGATGTGGCTAGGGCAGGTAAATGTCACTAGTAGCTGATGTGGCTAGGGCAGGTAAATGCCATTAGTAGCTGATGTGGCTAGGGCAGGTAAATGTCACTAGTAGCTGATGTGGCAAGGGCAGGTAAATGTCACTAGTAGCTGATGTGGCTAGGGCAGGTAAATGTCACTAGTAGCTGATGTGGCTAGGGCAGGTAAATACCGCTAGAAGAGTTAATTAAGAGGAGTCAAAGTAGTTGGAGGGAGAAAGAAAATCTGGCTTTTATCTTGTTTTCTTTTGTTTCTTATTCTTTTTGTTTTAAATTAATTTGACCACTTCATCCTTTTGTAAAGCACATGGAGTTGCAAATGTTGTATGAAACGTGCTATATAAATAAAGTTTATTAGTGTTATTATTATAAAAGAAGTCATTTAGATTGGAGGCAGTGCTATGATCTGGAGTTGCTTCAGTTGGTCATGGTCTAGGGCCTAGGTAATAACAAGTGAGCTGGGTGCCTGAATGTACTGAATGACCAGTTTATCCCATCAATGACACCCCCTTCCTACGGGCATATTCCAGGACGACAATGTCAGGATTCACCGACCTCAAGAGTGGTTCAGGGAATCATTCCCCCACATGAATGGAGTGCTGACCCCAGCCCCATGAAAGTCTTTAGGAAGTGCTGGAGAAGCCTCTACAGAGTGACCGAATCACACATCTTCAAGATATTGGCCAAAAATGGGAAGGATGGAGGGAAAACAAGAGAAATATGGCTGAGAAAGAGAGAGAGAAAGAGAGAGAGACTATTGCCCATGGCAGGCCTGGGTGGGTTTGTGTGAAAGAGATGCATGGTTCTCTGGTGGCTAACAGGCTCTGTCCCAAGGCCCCCTCACCTCCCCCAACATTCACTCACTCACAGGCTAAGACACACACATGCTAGCTACTGTAACACACACACAGACTAACACACACTGGCTGGTCCCCGCAAGTGATGTTTTTCATAGACGCGAATGTCTACATTACTGGCAATGGCTGATGATGACATGTGACCTACTCTTACCTGGGATAACATGACACGTCTGAGTGGAGCAGTGTTTTACATGGAACATGTGTGTGTGTATTCTTCAGCAGACACCACCAGGGCTTTAGGTTTCCTTTATGTCAAAGCCACAGAAACAAATCCCAAACTGTGTGCTTCACACTCAACAACAATTAGCCAACATTTAATTAGTTCCATTCATTGCTTTCTAATCTCTCATGCAAACTTATTTCCTCTTATCACGCCGTCCTGAAAGCTCATTCCACAAACAAAATAAAAAGACATACAATAAATATGGCAGGCAAATACTGGAAAAGTACAACAATACAACATACAGCATACAGTGTTTGTTTTACATCATTAACATTATTAAAAGGTATCATTTACTTTGCATTCAATAAAATGGCACTAAAATAAAGGTAATAATGGTTTTACCAGCAACTGAGTGTTCAGAAAATCACTGATTTGCTCTGACAGGTTGATTGGTCCAATCCTCTTCTAGCTCCAATGTTTGAAATCACTGTTCAATGATTGCTGCTCTGACAAGTTGACTGTGGTCCAATCACCCTGCTAAAGATGTGACATACTGGCTGGGACGGTCAGGCTATGCTCCCCAGAGAGACAGGGCAGGCAGGAGAAAGCCATCTGCTGAGCTAATATGTTAGATGTAACACGTATAACGTAACATGTGTAACAGTAACATGTCATCACGGGCTGGAGAACAGACCCGTGTCTCTGTATGTGTGTGTGTGTGGGGAATAGGGTTTAGGCAACAGCGCCCCCACATGGCACCTTGTGGCGCTGCCTGTAGACATCCACCCCCCCCCCCCTTCCCTACAGAGAGCACTCCATTGGCTCCTGGCACGGGAGGGGTAGGGGGGGGGGGGGCAACACCTCCATGCATGCGTACAGCGAGCGTTCCCCTGTCTGCACCACACCTCCCAGCCTGCAGGGGGACACAGTGAGCTACGTGCAGTGTCTCATGGAGTGGAGGGGCGGGGGGGGTGTTGTCAGTGCAGCTTGCCCAGCAGGGCGGCTAGCCATCGCCATAGCAGCGAGCCCCGGAGCCACAGGAAGGCTTGGTAGGCGTCGATCTGCCACAGAGCCACAGACTCTGACAGGGTGATGAGGAGACGCTGCCTTCTGGAGGTGGTCCTGCTCCTCTTGTGCCTGGGGGAGGGGGGAGAACATCGTGTTGATGTGGCACACCCAGGTCATGCATGTGCCCAGAGAAGCACTGTGCTAGGCTACAGCATAGTGGTCCACCAGCCTGCTACAGTGGTCCACCAGCCTGCTACAGTGGTCCACCAGCCTGCTACAGTGGTCCACCAGCCTGCTACAGTGGTCCACTAGCCTGCTACAGTGGTCCACCAGCCTGCTACAGTGGTCCACCAGCCTGCTGAGGACATCAACAAGGCTCCGTATCGACGCTCCTCGCCGTCTGCCGCGCCACACAGGCGGAACCGGTCAGCTGGGTTTTCCCCAGACGGCAGCGAGGGAAGAGATACAACACGCTCCCCTGAGGGCCTTTGTAGGCCGCTGACAGCTTGCAAACACCTCGAGGAGGAGAGGGTGGGGGCTCCTGGGTTCACCCGGTGCTTGGGTATTGCATTACTGGAGTGACACCACAGTCAGGTTAATATTTTATTAGGTCTGCTTACTCTGACAAGCTGTACTACTCTCACACACACACACTGCTCCTGGCAGAGTGTGTGTGTGTGTGTGTCAAGGCAGACATCACTGTTGACACTGCATTCATCTGGTCCTAATGTTGGGCTTCACCATGTAACACAGCCACACACACATTAAATAGGGTATTTCTACTGTCAGCAGTGAGGCTGTTACAGCCCAGGTTCCCTTCCTCCCGACCAATTACACACACACACACACAGCTATATCTGAGCCACTAGTCAGCTCCTACTCCTCCTCTTCCTCTACTGGTGTAACTTAGAGACTCACTAGAACACTATGCTCATTGTTTTAGCAGGGCTCAGTATTTGGCTAGTGCACTAAGCACAGCCAATCAGAGGATGTGATTCTGGTGTACCTCTCCAGCCAATCAGAGGATGTGATTCTGGTGTACCTCTCCAGCCAATCAGAGGATGTGATTGTGGTGTACCCCTCCAGCCAATCAGAGGATGTGATTCTGGTGTACCTCTCTAGCCAATCAGAGGATGTGATTCTGGTGTACCCCTCCAGCCAATCAGAGGATGTGATTCTGGTGTACCCCTCCAGCCAATCAGAGGATGTGATTCTAGTGTACCTCTCCAGCCAATCAGAGGATGTGATTCTGGTGTACCCCTCCAGCCAATCAGAGGATGTGATTCTGGTGTACCTCTCCAGCCAATCAGAGGATATGATTCTGGTGTACCCCTCCAGCCAATCAGAGGATGTGATTCTGGTGTACCCCTCCAGCCAATCAGTGGATGTGATTCTGGTGTACCTCTCCAGCCAATCAGTGGATGTGATTCTGGTGTACCCCTCCAGCCAATCAGAGGATGTGATTCTGGTGTACCTCCCCAGCCAATCAGAGGATGTGATTCTGGTGTACCTCTCCAGCCAATCAGAGGATGTGATTCTGGTGTACCTCTCGAGCCAATCAGAGTGAAGTGTGCTGGATGTGGATTGAGACCGCATTCACTCAGACCAGATAGAGATACGAAAGGAGACAAGAGGGGGAGAGAGAGAAAGAGGGAGAGAGAGAAAGACAGAGGGAGAGAGAGAAAGACAGAGGGAGAGAGAGAAAGAGAGGGAGAGAGAGAGAGAAAGACAGAGGGAGAGAGAGAAAGACAGAGGGAGAAAGAAAGAGACAGAGAGGGAGAGAGAAAGAGAGAGAGGGAGAGAGAGAGAGACAGAGAGGGAGATGAGGGCTGTCACCAAAGAAAAATGTAGATATGAGACTTGAGTGAAAATAATG